>VWZN01000370.1:81556-108718 GCA_013396955.1 Regulus satrapa | reverse complement strand
AAAAAAAAAAAAAAAAAAAAAATTAAAAATTGATAATATGTGTTTCTCCTTTGTCCCTTAAAATATTGTAGCTGCTTAGGTCTACTGCTTATGCCAACAGCACTTTATTTTTCCCTTTCCATGTCTGTGCCACATGGAGTGGTGCATCAAGAGCTTTCCTTATAAGACCTTTAAGACACAAATATCTCCAGGAGATTTTTGGTCTGCGACACTGCATGGAACCTGCAAGAGCTGCCACGGTTGTGAAGGTATGAGTCCTTCCTCTTATTTAGCAAAGTCTTTCACACTATTGGAGACACAGAACAAAAGACCACCTTAACAAATTTTCCAAGAGTTCAAGCAAGCAATGTTAATGGCAAAAGGTATATAAGAGTTATAAACATGTATTAATTTGTCTAAGCGCAAGTGGGATCTAAAGAAAGAGAAGGAAATAAAATATTATCAAACATTAGGGCTTTGCAAAGGTTCTAATTCAAAATTCTTGGATACTGGCAAGGAGAGAAATTGGTTTAATAAAAATGTCATATATTATTAGAAGCTTTAGTGGTAATATTTTTTCTTCTTTAACTGAAGAGATAAAATACTTGAATAATTCAAAAATAAAGCCAAATTTCTAAACTTTACATATAAAGCTTCTTTCCTGAGCATTTCTAAAGCATTTAAGGAATAAGCACCACTATTCTCAGTTAAATAAATGTCAGGTCTGGGTTTCCATGTGGATAAAGCACTAAGAGCCATATCAAGCAGAGCAGACAGGCTTTCTCCAGGAAATATCACACAGGGAAAGGTGGAGCAGGCTTCCTCTGAAGGGCAATACTTCAGAGAAATATCTCTTTAAGATTCTTAAAACATAGCCTTTTTGTTGGGACTGTCCCATGAATACAGTGAAACATGAAACTTACAGATAACTGAACTTTGGATATATCCACATCTTTTAATTGTAGTTCTAAGTCATATATCCACATCTTTTAATTGTAGTTCTAAGTCATTTTAAAATTATTTAATGTGTTGCTTCTTTAGGGTCAGCATCATAGTTCTCCAGGAGCTGCAAAGATCCAGTGGCATGTTTGCCTCACATCAATTTATGGCTATTCAACTGGATTTGAAAGTCTTCCTGATCATGACCTCTAAGATACTTCTTCAGGAAAAATGGTTTTCATTATCTATGCGATAGGATGCATTCTGAATTTGTCTTTAACTATTACAAAATTTGAATGATCCCTTGCAAAATCGGCCCAAATTAGCACTCAGATGCAGTGTATGAGTTAGTGCAGGTAAGGGATCATTCACAACAGTCAGGATATGCACACCTGCTTTCAAAGGCCCAAATTGCTAAGGTATGTGTAAGCTGCCATACTGGAACTGTTAGCCACAGGTCCAGAGAATAGGTCCAGTAATTATAATTGATTTGCACGAATGTAGTCCAACTGTCTCTGCAGTCATGGAGCACCCATGCAGAGTGTGGAAAACCAGATTTTTTCCAGTCCTACAAAATGTCACTTGAAGTCAGGGTTGACAGGGACAAGGAAGCAGGGAAATAGGGGAAATAAAGAACAGTGGAGTCATGATCTACTTCAGGGAATGGTTTATGGTCATACAGCCTGAGGAATGTTTGTCCTTAAACCCTACTACCAGACTTTCCCCTGCTTGCATACCTCACTGTTTTTACATATGATTTCCTGCAACATGAGTGTGCTCCAGACAGGGGCACATAGCCAAAATGCTCACTGGGCTCTGCTCCCGTGTCTGTTGTGGCTGTTGGGGCCTTTGCAGGGACTCAGCTGGGCGGTGAGGTGCACTGCAACGACATTTGGGGGTACATAAGAATGCCTTCAGAATGCAAAGACAACATAGCACATCTATGTGTCTGTCTCCTTTAAGAGCCTGAGGCTGCAGTCATGGTGAGGAAAAGCTGAGTTTGTGAGGTTCTTCAATGTTCCCAGTGCTGGAACTGGGTATGAAGGTGTGCAGACTGGACTCACCTGGGTGCACAGAGTCAAATCACACAGTCAGAGCTCTTCCCCTACCTTCAGGGTACTTAGCACTATGAAGCCCTAATTTTGGCCTCAAGAGTACAGTTAGCAAGAGCAACAGATGATGGATTTAGTCTCACAGTAGCTCCCATATATAGTGCTGTCTGGATTTCCTTGAACCCTTCCCAAATTTGTGTTACTTTGACCAGCTTTGAAGGGGGATCACCAGGGAAGGGGAGACAGCTCCTGCAGTAAAAACTCCTTGTCCAGGAAGATGCAAATCTTTCAGGTGGAAGGTCTTCAGATATCTGGTCATCAGATATACAGGAGCCAGAGGAGATCAGTGTGTCATGCTTCATCTCTAGACAACTTTGCACTTCTCGAGGTTTCTGACAGTGAATATCAAAGAACATTATACCATAATGTAAAAAGGGTGAAAGCTCCCATTAACTTTTGTTGCCCCAGTTTTTTTAATGTCTTATATATCCTGCCAAGCAAAGGGATAGATTCAACACTGAAATGGGAATCATAAAAAAAATCCTGAGACTGTTTTTGTACTATACTTCCTTTCCTGTTATACAGAATTACAGTTACAAACCAGCAAGACAAGATTACCATTGTAACAATACAATTCAGTGTCTGTGTTTCCCTCATCTTGTCTCTCTGGGATTGTCTTGACTGGTAAGTGCTTCTACTTCTTATAAATCATCAGTTCCATCAGTCTTTTTCAGTATGGCTATTTATGGATAGCTTCTTCTCTTCCAGACAATCATCCAGTCTATGTGGACTGATTTTGACATTAAAATGTTGTACAGTTTTTCTAAACATACGTTTTTGTACTGGGCTTTGTAACTTAACAGTCAATAAAGAATTCTGAGCATGAAACCTTGCTTTTCTGTATGATATCCTGTAATATATTTCAGTCTAAGTGTAAATGCTAATTATTCTTTAGAACAAAATGAAAGTGTAGTAACTAAGGAATTTCATTCAGCTGTCATATTTCGGACACCTAATTTATGTGACTCTGTGTGTAATTTCAAAAGAATCTACTTTTTGAGTCAAAGACAGCTTAAAAAACTGTGTGCACTGTGGTGACCCAACCCTTTGTGAAACTATGGTGTAAAATAGATCACAGGTCATCCTGTGGAAAAAGGGGGAGTAGTAATATTTAACTCGATAATTTCACCTGTTCACTTGCTGCATAACCTTATACATTGGAGTAGTAAATGCTGGTTCAGATGGTGCAGCAGTATAGCATGAAGGTTAGGAACTTATTAATCTACGCTTTTTCCAAAATACAAGTCTTTTAAAGTGCTACAAAGCCCCCTTTTCTCAAATTCCACATTTTTCAGATGACAATGATCAATATTATTGGATTATCCAGAACACAATTAAAATTTCAGTACTTTATAAGGAAAAGTTCACTGGTGGTTTTGGAAGTCTAGGAAGAAGGGGATCCTATCAACTTAGCTGTCTGAAGCACCTGTAACACACCTGAATTTAAGGCCCCTAGTGAACCCTTTAAAATAGATACACATATTCCTTGTGTTTGCAATCAAGAAAACCAAGCAATAGCTACTATCCATGTTTAGAGAAACCAGAGCTCATTGTGAGGGCTGCAGAAACCTGTTTCTCTTTCCACTAGGTAGTCAGAGAAATAATATTTTCCCTAAGTTACTCTTTAAGCACCTTAAATTCTCATAAAAATGACAGACTGTGTGTCCCCACTATAATCTTACTTCATCATCTAAACTGGGTGCTGACAGTAAGATTATCTCTCGTGAATGCTGCTGAGGACATTGACTGGGAATAATACAGCAGCATCCTGAAATCACTTATGCTTCTCATCTCTTGTCAGTTAAGTAACCCCCACTACTTCAGGAGACTTTCACTCTTCATTTTGCTGCAGCTTTCTGTTTCTCCCCAAAGGAATGGTGTAAAAGGATTTAGTGTGGCAGAGTGCCTGGCCCCTGAGAGCAATACTCTGCATAGTTGATAGTGACAGCCATGCTGTGTAAAGGAAAGGTCTAATCATTTTTTCTCTGGTCATCTGAAACATTCAGTGAAAATACAGATAAAAGCTTACAGAATTGAACCCTAATGAGTTCATGCAATGGAACTAAAAAGGATATTATCACAACATATTTTTAAGCAGTCTAAATATTTTTTTTTCCTCAAGTGGAACATGCTGTTGAACCTATGTGCAAAATCATCCGCCATCATCTCTGTACAAAGTCCATCACAGAAATCTATGAAATGCAATAAAGCTCTTTTTGGGCAATTTCACTGTCAGGGAAGAATGCAGGAAGGGTGGAACACCAGCTCTCTGATGGAGTAATTTTAGATTTTATTGTAATGCCTGACAGTGAATATTCCACATGCAGAGATTTCTAAAGCAAACTGTGAAAGGCCGCAGCCTGCCCTGTAACCCTAAAAGGATGTTGAGCTTGGCAGTCTTCCAGGGCAGCAGGATGTGTGGCCTGGATTAGAACAGGAATATTCCTAACATTCATTGCTTTTTAATGATGTCATGCTTACTAGCTATTGCAAGTCCTTTATGCTTTCCTCTGTAAAAGCTTTTCTAACACTACTGAAACTTCCTGATGAGAAAACATTTCAAAATAAAGCTATAAGCTTCACATCCATGCAATGATAAAAGTAGAGAGCTGCTAAAATATAGTTTATGGAAAGAGTAACTCAGACTTGATGACTGTATTGTTACTATGTAGTATTTCAAATACTGTAAAAGGCAGTCAACATACATGTTATTTTAATGCTCCTGATTATATCAATAAAAAACTTTACATTTGAAAGGTCTTGTTTTGCTTTACTTTACATTGTGTCTAAACACACAAACTGATGTTGAAAAAAGTGAAATAATTTTATTTTCAGGAAATATGTAATTATTAGATTGCAAAATAAAATA
Source organism: Regulus satrapa (assembly GCA_013396955.1). Classification (NCBI taxonomy): domain Eukaryota; kingdom Metazoa; phylum Chordata; class Aves; order Passeriformes; family Regulidae; genus Regulus; species Regulus satrapa. The sequence continues at coordinate 103,819 of VWZN01000370.1, read as the reverse complement.
TGAATATTCACATTTTGTGAATGAAAAACATGATTGTTCCAAACAGGATATATGAACTCTGGGAATCAACACAATTATTTATTGTTCCTTAAATTATAATTGTGTTGATTAATTATAAGTTGCTTTTAGCCAACTACAACCATCAGCTGCACAGGAGAACAAAACAGAGGTGGAAACATGTCCTTGTTTCCTCCTTGCTGCCTCCCTAAAATTTGGTCAAGCTGAGTTCCAGCTGAATGCAATCAGGTAACTCTTTCTTGGGAAGATGGGAGCCTTTTAATAAATCAATACATTGACTCTGCCTTTATTTCTCTGGAAACTTTAACAATATAAATCTGGCAAGTATTTTAAGTTTAATTTGACATCATCAAAAGATTCTTTAAAATATCCACAAAAATGCCATAGTAGCAAATACTTATTTTGCATGGAAAATAAAAAGAAATTAAGGAAATATTTCTTTTTCAGAGCATAAAAATGAGTCATGACAATCAACAAAGAGCAGGATAACCACCTGCATCAGTACAAAGCCAGCAATATTGGCCCTGGTGAGAATGACTCTGGAGTTGTGGTAAGTGGCACACTGGACACAGCCAACAATGTGATCTGTCATAAGGCAAACTGCTTATTTGGCTACAACTGGAGGAGAGCAGTGCCTAGTTAATAAAGAGAAGGCAGTATCCCCAGTGGCCAGTGGTGCTGAGGCTGCTCCTGGAATGTGTGTTATGGGGGCACCTTCTTTAAAAAGGTTGTTCTGAAATCACATGGTCCAGCAGACAAATGACCACTACTACGACTGAGAATCTGGGAGCAAAATTTGAAGGAGATGTTTGGCTCCTTAAGTCTGTCAAAAATGGAAACTGAGGCAACCTAACCCAAGCCTACAATCTGGAGCTGCAAATGTGATGGAGCCGAACTTTTCTTGGTGGCAGGAGTTGATAAAATAAGGCACAAGATCTACACACTGCAGTTTGGGAGGGTCGGGCTGTGTGTCAGGAGAAACTTCTTCACTTGAAGAGATGCCAGCAAGGGAACAGATTATCCAGAGAGCAACTTCTCTGTCTTTAGAGTTTTCCAAGACTCAGCTGGACAAATCCAGGGCTAACCTGACCAAGTGTGGTGACTAATTCTGCTGTGAGAGAGAGGAAGGGAGGCTGGAGCAGACCTTCAGCTGCTGCTGTTACCCAGCTGGTTTGCTATCCCGGGACTTGCATACAGGGTCAGATCTGCAGTCCTTAACAGCATCTCCTTGGGCAATACCCAGGAACAGATGCTTTGGAGGACAACACACAAACCTTGATAAAGATAATTATAGAACAATTTGCTTCAAGCTAAAAGTTTATTGTAAGCATAATGAATTTCAAAGAATTTATTGCAAATGCAGTTTGTAAGAGGAATGTTAAGACTTTGAAAATGCTTTTAGCAGCCTCCTTTCATTTTAAACACACAAGCATTCCAGACCAAGGGTTTCCAGGAAAAAAGACCTTTAAACCTGAAATCCTGGTCTTTAACTCCCCACCAGGAGTAACAGTTCTGATTCAGCTGATTCATGTTAAAGAAAAAGCAAAGGCTTCCATTACAATCCAGCCCTTAAGGAGCAGTTAGTAGCAATTAGAAAATTATTGCCACATCACAATCCTAGGACTATGCCCTGAGGGAAAAGCTTTTGACAGAAGACCACCATTCCTCTGATCTTGCTGCCAAAAGGGGTAAGCACAGCTTTCTTATTCACATGGGAGAAAATTGGTCTGGCCTATGAATGGCAACCTTTTGTACTCAGAGCCTAACACTTGCTTATCTGTCTAAGCAGATATTTAAAAATTTGTTCATGTAATGCCACTCTGGAAGACTGTGGTATCAGGAAAGTTATTGGAACTACTTGAACTTTCCTCCATCTACTTTGTACTTCTAATTGCTTGGAGATTTAGGAAATGGTTTAGTAAACATCTCAGCCAATTCATTGATTCTAGATATATACCAGTCTAAAAACTGTACATGAAAGTAGACTTAGTAACTATAAGGGCTAACATAGACTTTACTAATTGTAGCACAGAGAAACACAGAAAAATTTCTCACATTTCAATATCCCACAGGCACAAATCTCTTTGTCTGACTCATGACAATTCAATTTTTCTCATTTTAAAACCTTTCTAAATGATGAATACCATTCTGGCTCTGTTTGGGAGGGGGGCTAGTTCTTTTATTTTATTAACATTTGTGTTGATCTAGTTGCAACTTAAGTGTATTAAATGTTAAACATTAGACATTTTAATGTTTAGTTGCTTCTGGAACAGAGAACAGAAATCTCTTCACAGTCTGAGGTGCCTTCATACCTCTTACTTCTATATCTGGAAGTGTATCTGTGCTTAAAATACTGTTTCAAAACCAGATATGACTGAAATATTATCATTTTGTTCCACATAGCATTTTATCCTATTCACAAGTTGCTCAAGGTCTCACAGCTCAGATTTATAGGGGAACTTCTGACAAGTGCAATGACACTAATTTTGCAAGCAGTGAAGCTGAATGTCAGGAGTTTCTTTCCAAAACGACATCTTGACATATTTTCAGCTGAAAGAAATAGCTGTATATCTGTTGAGCTGAACAGTCATTTAGGAGGAACTTTCAATGACCAATGCCCTCAGTACATTGATGCAATTGACTTCCATATGCTCACTCCATGTAACTCCTGCTTTGTGACTCCACATTGCTGAACTGGAATGACATCTTTGGCCAAAGCAAAGTATTATTCTGCAGAATATTCCCAGTAAAACTTGAAGTGCATCACAACCAGTTGCTTAGTAGGACAGAAGACATTACAAAAGCAAAGTCTGTGCTGCTGCTTTTGGCAACTCTTTTTGTATTTTGAATGGAGAAAGAAGAGCAGAGCAATTGAGAAAAGAAAAATATATTTTACAGTAATGCAGAAAAAATGCCCAATGACGCTTTTCTGTACTTTAAGTCACAAATACATTTGAAAGCTTCAATTACAAAATTGTGTGAGTAAAAGGAAGCTGGCACACATGACTAGCAGAATTAGTATTTTTCTATGTTGCTTTGCCTCCTGGCTGTTTGCAGGGTCAGTAGGATGTATTGTCATGCACTTGTATCTAGCATCCATTCAAAGGAGAAAAATAAATGCTGCAAGTGGAAGTGGAGTGCTATGCTCTGCAATCCCAAGGACAAATGTTCACTAAGGTGTTCTTCTCTTTATTGTTCTCATTACAAACCCACTAACAATTTAGCACTGGTGACTGTTTCCAGAGCTAGGGTAGCTTAAGATTGGAGTAGAAAAACTGGAAGATATAATTTTTAAAGACTATCAGACTTGCATGATTGGGTCAATTTCTCTTTGTTTACGTCTGGCACTAATACATGATATTAATAATTCACTTTCACATCACCAAATTCACATCCTTTGTTTCCTTTCTGCCCTTCTGATGGACTCTTTTCCAATTATGTATATTCTTCTTATCCATATGAACAGATAGGCTTTGAATTTAAATATATGAACTTCTAAAGGGAAATAGCCTTTTATTCAGATATACATGTTTTTTTATCAGGAAATAGACTTGACTACAATTGAGTTTAGTTTAGGTGAGACAGCTAAATGAATGCATATCTAACAGTGAGAGAACAGCAAAACCAGCTCCAGACGCAGTGGAACCTTAAACCTTCCAATGTCTTTACATTTTGTGCACCAAACCCCAGGAGCATTGCTATACGTAAGAGCCTGTGTCAGGCATTTGTGAACAGTCTGTACAGTTGATATTGCTATAGATTAATGCAAAACAGTTTCTTTCTTGTCATTCATTCCTCACCTCTTCATTCCTCACCCCTGCTCTTCTGCTCTCTTTTCATCCCAGTCTGGGTATCTGGACCACAAGCCAATGTTGTGCTGCTCTAGAGCTGCTTCTTGTAGCCTGTGGCATTCACGTGCACATCTGGATATGCATCTCTATATTTTGCACGTTTCTATTTCTCTGCCATCAATGTGGTTTGTGTGGGTAGATGAGAGTTACAAACCTTGCATTTGGAAATCAGAAGTTCATTCAGTAGCAGGAATGCAGCCATCATCTTCTCCATTGTCATAGTGACACAGGATCTGTCCTGCTTCATTTGCATCTGCCACCGTGGAGTTAAATTATTCAGTCAGGTCTCAGAATCAATATTGGGGAAAAAGTGGAAAAATGGTAATGAAGGAAGAAACCAGTGCAACCTTCCACAGACCCCTTCCAGGATCCCCTCTGTACACACAGCATCTCCAGAACTGTTTAGTCACTGCCATCAGGGGGTACTGCTGACCTGGAATGGATGCTCATGGCAGAGGAATTTTGTTTTGCCAAATATTCTGAGAAATGCGACTCTTTTGAGGCTCCCCAATCCATTACATTCTGGACACTAGTGTCTACAGTCAGATCATGAAGCCACTTTTGTTTTGCAATTAAGCAGTTTTTTTTAAGGGAAACAAATAAATAAATTAATTAGTAAAAGGAAAAAAGACAAATCTTTAAACACAGTTTGGCAATGAACTCATGACCTACAAGAATCTGTAGTCCATTAGCAATCAGTGACCCATCAAGGTTTCTGCTCTACAGTCCTCATTATCTCACAGTTAATTGAACTCATTCAACATGACATTTATTTATTAATTTACTTGAAAAGAAAAGGCATTGGGACTATTTTAAAATGTGACTAAGTCAGTTATTCTAAGACCCTCATCTTTCAAAGGCTGTCATTTAAAATTGAATAATATAATTATTTGTAATTTTCCTTATGCTTCTGCATTCCTTAAAGCAAATATTGATTGTCTTTACATGCCTTATAAGAAGTTTTTCCACCTGTTCTGACATTTAAAGTCTTTCTCTGGGCACAGATAAAGCATCTACCCAAGAAGATTCACTTAAAAGGAAAAGTGGGGTACACAAGGATCTGTTCCATCTTCCTATGGTCTCCAGCTCAAACTTCTTTCTGAATGTAAAGATTAACCTTAAAGCAGCAGCCTAGCTCTTTGCCCTCTTCCCTCCCTGAAAAGGAAACTGTCACTTCCAACTATTTCAGAATGTTAATTCTGTAAAACAGCCATGCTGCAATCCTGCAACAATGCACAGTTTATTCTGGGTGGCTTTGGAATTGCCTCTGACTCCTGCTCATTTCCCAATAATTACTGATAATTACACCACTCAAAACAGAGTGAAACACAACAGACTCTTTCAAAGCTGTAGAAACAAAGTTTGTCCAGAAACTGACCTTCCCGTTCAGAGGTGAGAGGAAGTGTGCATGGAATTATATAGGTAAGATGAGTTGCTTTCTAACTCGTTTTGATAGAAATCAACAAGCAGAGGCAGGAGGAAAACCAAGGCAGTAGTTTTAAGGAGCCCCAGGCAGCAGCTTACGTGCAGGCTAGGTTTATTCAGTGGCTTTAGGAGCTGTCAATGTTTCGTCTCGCCTGTTATCTTAATATACTGCAACAATGGCAATGATAAACAACATACATTTAATATAAACCCTTCTTTGCTTGTTTATAGAAAGAGTTTCTTTGGTCAGCATATAAACGTCTTTGAGATCTTTTAAAGGCTCACTGCCAGAGGAAAAAAAGGGGGGAAACGGGCTGCTGGAGGAGCTGAGGAAAGCCTGCCAAGTCTTATGCAGCAAAACATTTTTTACGGCATTTCTCCTTTTTCTGAAGACTGGTTTTACAGCATGTTTGAGCAAGACACTCAAAATCACACCCTTCCTAAGTTTCTTCACTCATCCTCATTTAAATCTCCTTGGCAGAAGCCCGTAGCCGCTTCCGCGGTGGCGGGTGAGAGCCATGGCAGGAGGAGGCCTTGGGCCGCGGGGCTGCGATCCCGCCCTGAGAGCCGCGGGCCCGGCGGCCTTGGGGCGGTGACGCTGCCTCATGGCGGGTGCGTGTGGGGCAGCCCTGGGCCTTGCTCCGGGACATTCGGGCACAGCTCTGACGCTGGGATTTCGTTCAGCAAGAGAAGGGAGGGTTGAGGGGCCTTGGGCTGCAGACGGCAGACACAGAGCGGTGTTTATGTGCTTCATACACACGCACAAGTACTCTCCGCGACACCGCGCTCCCGCAGCTCCCTCCAACACTTAAAAATCAAATCAACCCCCTTTTTTGCATGAAAGCTGTATGGATAGCTTTGAGAGACTGCTTTACCACCTTTAAAGGGAATAGAGAGCAACCAACTGAATTCCTTAGCTTTTCAAAAATAGCCCCACAGCTGGTTAGATTCATTTGTTTCTTTTTGGCATTCCTTCCCTGGAGGCAGTAAGCATGATCAGCTGCTATCCACTGGAAGCATTATAGAAACCAATATATTATTATTATTATTATTATTACCATTATCATTACTATTATTATTTACCATCCGTAAATACTGACAATGAGTTACACTGCTGTTTGTCATACTGAGAGCAGATGGTTTATTATGAGATTACATTCTGGACCTCCAGAGATACTGCCTCCAATTTGCCAATCCCATCATTCCCTCAAATGCTAGGGAAGATTTGATGAATAATGAATTCAGTACTGTCAATATACTTACAATTTTATTGTGTCCCACAATGGCTGAACAATGTTTTAATATTTCTGTGGAAGCCATGCGCACCTCAAACAGAGGACTTGGGCTTGATGAAGAAATGATTGAATAGAGATTTTTTGCTTTGTCTAACACAAAAGCTCAGAGAAGATTACTGTGACCATCTTCTCTGGTTCTAAAGGCACAATAATGTGGGGTTTTTTTTTCTGATTCTAAGGATTCTGTAAATCTGAGTGTGGATTTTTTAATATAGATATGTCTAGATATTCCAATTGTAGGCCAGATGTGGAAATAAGAACTTCAATGCCGCAAACCTGTGAAATTCTCTCTTCCCACCAACACAAAGAGACAAAATTACTTGTAATGTAATTATGGTAAAAACTAAAAATCAGGGATGTAAGTAGTATGTATTAATTCAATTTTAACCAAAATTATTCAGTATCTGAAACAAGAAATATATAAGCCTGATTTTACTTAAAAGACTCGAATGTAACAATTGGGAAAAAAAATCTTCTGACAATTAGCAGAGCAGTAACCTCAGGCATGATCAAGTTGGTGCACCAGCCTTGTAGATTTCAGCTCAAATTTCACATTCAGTCAGTGGTAGAAGACTGAATGAGCCTGTAATTGATGATGAGGTGTGGTGCTTAGTGATCCACTAAAGAAAGGGAGAATAACCACCGGAATCTCATTTGATCTGTCAGCATTGTCCACAAAAAGAACAACAAAACCATTAGGAATATATCAGTAAAAACAAAGCAAAGAGATGTGTTGGTCAAACCATGACAGATCTCTTCCCCGCCAAAATATATTTACTGAGTATGAGATGTGTGGCATAGATTCCCAAAAATAACACTTATGAACCAGGAGCGGGAACTGGACTTCCCCTACCTAATTTGAATAGATTCACACTTCTTTCATAGACAATAGCTAGCAACAGGCATCTCAACCCATCAGGTATTTTGTAGTAACCCATTTTCCCTGTAACTTGACTGTGTGAATCCACTTGTAGGTTCTCATGGTTCAAAATCAGAAAATCCGAAATCCTCTGACACTGCTAAACTTCGATTTAGATAGCATCTAAATGAAATAATTTCAGAGAAGAGCTGGAACATAACAGTGGCAGAAGCAAGTTTAAGTATTGAAGGCATATTGGAGAACAAGTCAGACACATTCCCTGTGAAAGGTTTATGGAAACTTGAGCTGCTGGAGTCACTTGTGGCCAGATGTATTTGGGGACCAGAGTAAAAGGGTGAAGAGATACAAGGTTAGACAGAAGGCTGTTTGGGAAGTCTCTATTACTTTGTTGTTGTGCTGGTTTTTCGTTTCTACTTTTTTCTCTGTCTTCTGGCTTTAGGTTAGGAAACTTAAGTGACAGAGGGACAAGTTGTGTAACTGCCTTCAAGGGTTTCAGAATTCAAGGTGAAACAGAAAAACAGTGTGTAAAGAAATAGCTGTGATTAAAAAAAATTAGAATAATGAAAAACACAATTATGTCTAGAATATTAGCCATAATTACCTTCAATGCAGAAGTAATGATTTTTGCATTCTTGTGAAACAGCCTGACACGCTGTGTTTTTTTGTTATAATTTTAAAGATTTTTTTTAAAAAATGTATTGCTTTAACTGGAAAAATGTATTTTTCAGTCTTTATCAGTTTTCCTCAAGATTCAGTTGTTACTCACAATGAAGACCAAGACTTGACAACAAATGTTTAAAATATACAAAAAATTGCTGTTTTATCTAAGATTGACTTCCGCTTCTCAGGGCCATAAGAAAATGACTTCTTACTTCCAAGGCTGTCAGAAATGAAGGCCAAGTGAGTAAGACACAAGAGGTCAACCTATTTAGGCAGACGCATTGAGCTGGACTGTCCTGTGTTTGGTAGTGCCATGTTCACATGGGCAACACACTTCTGATTAAACTGAAGAATATGGTGTTTTAGGAAGCAATAATTGGATGGATTTGCTATTGTTGTAATGAAAAAGTAGCCACAAAAAATATAATCAGACATGGATCTGTGCTATAGTTAAAATGAGATTTTATTAATGCTGTGCTTTTCCACAATGAATTGACTCCTGGTTTTGATTGCTTGAAAGAGCTGTACAGAAGAGGGACACTTTGAGCTGGACTAATAGCAATATAAATATTGTGTGTAATTATATAAAGCAAATAGCACAGTGCATTTGATTCCTTAGATAATAGAATTAAGTTGTGTTTCCCACAATGAGTTTGGCAGTGGGAAAGTACAACTCTACAAAAGAGAAAGGGACAGACACCAACGTCATTCTGGTGAAAATGGCCCAGCAGCTACAGGGAGCCCTCCTGCCCAGCTGCTGAAGGAAATGCCCAGTCAGTGGGTGCCAGTGGTGAGCAAACAGGCAGGATGTTCCTGGAGAAAGGGGGGTCTCAGCACAGGGACCCCTGTCACAGGGGAGCACTTTCAGGAAGCAGGGGAGCAGGAAATAGGATGTTTTGAGGAAACAGAGGAAGGAAACTGACAGGCAGAGAAACAAGTGAAGGGGAAGAAAGGAAGAAAGCAGATGAGGAAGAGATTAAATGAGGAAACAGTGTTATTAAGTGGCTACCTTATGTGATCTGTTTTTTCGACAGCTGAAAAAGGGTAGGTGGTTTTTTGTTTTTCTTATTCTTGCGGTTCCTTTTAAGTCATTGCTAAAATTACCACAGGAATGTAAAAATGGGAGTTTCCCAAGACATTCTTCTTAATAATTAGTAATTGAATTTGAGAAACTATTGTGAAACTCTTTTATTCAATATTCTGAGGAGGGTTTCTGAAGTAATTTAAGATAAATAAAGTAGGCTTATGCTTGTGCTTCATACTAAGGCATTATTTCCTTGCAATTGCTGTTATTCTGCACTACACATAGAGACACATAGCTTTATGATGATGTCAGATATTCCAGATAACTAAGTAGGATGTAAATTTTGGTGTTTTGAGGTTTTTGAATTTTTTTAATTTTAATGGAATTGGTGACCAAAGAGTAGTGTAAAAAATTAGACCACGACCAAAATAATGCACTGGGTTTAACTGGAAGCAGTTTAAAATTTCAAGAACTCCTAAGTTAATGACTTTTATTAAGGAATCTAAGGCAAGATGACATGTCTGTGGCATACACATGGACAGCAGCGATGTCAACCTATTCCTTTTTTTTGGAAAAGGAAAGACTAACATTTTGACAGCACTCACCTATCCAGGGCACAACATCCAGCCCATCAGTGCTGTCCAGTGACTCAGAGAGCATGTGCTCCTCTGAAATGCAGTGGCTCAGATGCTCTATCTACTTCACAGCTCCTCTGCCTCCTCCAGGCTGTGTGTTTATGTGTACACAAAAAACACACTAGGAAAAAATATCATACCATCGTTTTGAATCACTCCTGCTCTTTTCTCACACAGCTGAACATCCTGAGACGCTGTAAACTCAGCTGAAAGTGTGTCAGGGCACTGCAATCTGCTTCTCCTGCAGCACTGACATTTTGCCATGAACTCCATAACCATTGCAGCAGAGACTAGAAAATAGTTTCCAGGCTGTTTCCTTTTTCTGCTATTTCTGATCACTTAGGATAACTTAACTTGGTATTCTTATTAGCTATTGATTACGAAAGGGGAGTCATACTGAATTCACACATACGTCAGGCTTAAAAACTTTAGTCTTTGGTCTTCTTAGGTTAGGAGTTTACTACGTATATTTACCCATTAAAAAGTTAATAAATGTGACAGTGAAACACAAGACAGGACAAATTTGCTCTCAGTAGTGCTAGAACCACTTTATTATTGCAAAGACATGGCTAAGAAAAAAATTATTCCCCATGCTGTGAATTGGTCTTGATAACCCAAAAAACAGATGCAAAGGGTAAGAGACATCTTTATGTATCATAAATATCCTTCCTGTGGTAATAATGCATCATAAAAATAGTCATGAATAGGCCATCTCAGCTTCCCTTCAGTTTTATTAGTTTTCTTTTAGCCATTAAATGTTAATACAACTTCAAGGTGGAGTTTAGAGCGACTGCGCTCAGCTTCATGCACACAGCTCTGTATTTCAATTAGTGATGGGCTGTCCCAAAAGGTTCAGGTTTCTGTTTAGGACATAGGACTAGAAGAAACCTTGCTGTGAATCACCGCCATCATAGGAAAATATGTTGCTCTAGTCTATTCATGAATGCTTTATTTCTTCATTTTGAATGAAATTTAGAAATTCTCTCTTATTATTCCACCCTGAAAGATATCCTATAATTTTATTCTTCTGCTCATTCATCGGTTTTTTCCTCTTATCCTGCCTAATCATACTTTGTGACCAGTGCTGCTCATTCATAGGCCTTCCCTTTGAAAGTTTTATTTCTTCACAGTTTAATCTACTAAAACATAAAATCCTGGAAATATTCCCACTGGTCCAAGGAAAAAAATATAAAAATACCTTCTTTTTGATGACCTGAACAAAAGATGCCCAGAGAGAGGGGTTGTAGGGACAAGATAAGGGGCAAGTATAGTCTGATCTTGCTTCTCAAATATTTCTGTTTCTGGCAACCAGCATTTTAAGTTTGAATTGGAAGCAACATATGGACCACTGTGAATAACAGCTCCTCTGCTATGAATCCATTTAGTCCTTTGTGAATCCAGTGATAATTGTAGCTTCTACAACATCCTGTAGCAATGAATTCCACAAAATAATTATGCACTGTAAGGAAAACTACTTATTTTGTTTGTTTTAAATGTCCTGGTCACCTCTATTCTTCCTTTAAAAATTACAGTGGACCATAATTCCCTAGAACACTCTTACATATCTTTTCCTATTTCATAAAAGCCAGTCTAATAGACACTAACCTGTAGATAGTAGGTAGTGCCCATCTATAGACACACAGCAGGATAGACCCCGTTACCAAGCATTTATTTTCCAAGCAGATTGGTTTTAGTCTTCCCTCCAATAGATGCCAAATTAAGTTCAACCCACTTTGTCATCTTACAGATGGGATCAGTATAACTACACATTGGACCCAAGATAGATCGTTGTAACCTCCATCAGCATGTAATAGGGAATTATCCAGTTTCTTTCTTGTAATTTCCTTAATAATCATAACATTTTGTCAGTGTCACATGCTACTAAGCAGAAGTTTGCAGGGAACCATAGATGTACACTTATTAAGATCTCCTTCCTGCATAGCAATGGCTACCTTAGATTCCAATATTATGCACCTATAACTAAATGTCAGGGGAAAGCCTTACTTTGATTCTATTGGCAATTAATTTCATATGCTTTTTTATTGTTCAGTCACCTAGCAGCATTAAATCATTCTGCAATTCTTCACTGTCAGGAATAATTGTGTTTCATACGCAGTATTTGTCACTCCATTATTTCACATAGTTTTCAGGTAATTTGATGTTGAACAGTTCATGTCCTAGCACGGATCCTGAGAGACATACTTGATAATCTCCCTCCATTGATTTGTACAGTTTGTTTCCTGATTATTAATCACTTAATGGTGCAAGAACACCTTTCCTCTGCTCCCGTGACAGCTTCAATTTTTAAAAGATTTTTCAGTGTGGTCAACAGCAAAAATCTTTTAGGAATTTTAAGAATTCTCTGTCAAGGTCTTCACATGTTTGTTGACTTCCCTCTACAAAAATCCTTGTGAAGCTTTCTGGTTTTATAGGAGTAAGACCCAGCATTCTTAAACACTATGCTTAAAACATAAGTCTCTAATGGCAACTCAGTATTTAACTTTCCACCTAATGCTAAAGAATTATTGTAATTTACCAGGCAAGTTCCTTGGGTGCTCCACTTTGGCCATTTGCATGGCCAGAAGGGCGTGCCCCAGTTGGGTGCACCCCTACCACATGGAGGGAGCCTTTCAAATAAATTAGGTGACAGTTCCTCACCCAGGGTGAAGAGACACCGAGTATGGACCATCCTGAGGCCTTGGGAGGGACAGAGCCCCTGCTTCTGGATCATGCATCAGCCACAAGATGATGCCATGTCCTGGGCACAAACACACATCCGTCCTCTCATCCTTTTAAACCTGCTCTGGATAAGCATGTATATGAGAATCTTGGGTTGAAGAGAGCCAGAAAAAAGGAAAATAGCTCTGCTAGTGCTAAGTAAAGATAGGAGACATCTTGAGATTCCCAGTGACTTTTTGATGCTCTCAGGGTTCCTTTATTTTGGAAATAAATTAAAGATCTTTAGTGTCTTCTGTAAAGTAAGTTTTCTGTTTCCTCAGTCACCATCCTCTGTTCTATCTACCTACCAAGTATGAGAGATTAGTGCTTTCTGGATGAAATCATACCAGGGCCTTATGCAAGGGTATTTACAGCTTCCTAATCAGTACTGGGAGCAGCCACCCTCCTACAAGCAAGACAGCCTGTGTAGCCTGGACATCTGCATTACCATACCTTCATATCCATCAACCATCTTAGTCTAAAAAGTGAGAAAAAAAAATAAAATCAGTGTTTTCATTTGAACCTTCTTTCCCCTCTTCCTAGAAAGTTTGTTTGTTTCTTTCTTTTTTCTGCTTATAAGACTGAGAAACTTTGCATTATTTGGTCTACCTTCCTTTGCAATTAGACAAGCGGAATTAGAGTTCTGGCAAGATTTTGGACTTTATTCTTAAATTTCCTGTTCTCCAAGATGTTATCTTTCATGATTTTTCCACTCCTTATAGAGTCTTACTATTCCTAAAGGAGTCTTATTATTCCTATGTGATTTTTCCTTTCAGTTATAAATGGAGACTGCCCCATTAGTTTTGAATCTTATTTAGAATTATTCTTATCCTTAAAAATTTCTGAAGTTTAGAAAATTCATAATGAAAGAAATTTCACTCACCTTCACATTTCAGTTTCTAATTTCTGCACGTGTTTACTTCACTTATTAGATTTCTTAATTTCTCTTATTTGCCCTTTCATATAGGGTCCTTGAACTATTTTTTTTTGTTTATTCTTCAATGTAATTTAATTAGAATAGTCTTGATGTCAAGTTATTGACAAGTCCAGTTATTTCCTTTAGGTCTTTTACAACATCCTTAATTTAGAAAAGGAGATTCAAAAAGAAATGTATTCCCTATACAGTCACAAAATCAGTAAGATATAAACCTCTCTACTAATACATCCAGACATAACTGAATTCTACCAATATTAGCTACTTGATTTTTTTTTTTAAGTTGGTTGAATTGTTGAGAAATTGCTCATTTGTAACTCATTTTATAGCTGGGAAATTTTCCCACAGTGACACAGTTCCCAGTAGTATTCATCACTGTTACAAGTTGAAGATATTTCTATATTCATATCTAATTCTGATCCTGGGATCTATAGCAGGTTCTTCATACTTCTAGAGAAGCTAATATAGAGCAATGAAAATAATTTTGATCCAAATTGACTATTTGTGATCTCTTCTTTGGCTATACCACTTCATTCTGACAGAGCACCAATTCACTGCTTTGAACTTTATTTGTGCCCTTTCTGAAGAAATTACATGTTATTTTTTCTTAGAATAATTTCCTGCTCTATCAAAGACCAAAGATAAGATTATGTATGACATTAAAATGCTTTTTTTTTTCTTTTGTTAAGACTTTTATTTACATTTTGTATCTAATTTTCAGAAATTTTACAAAAAAAATCAATAAAATTAGGTGTTCAAATTAGGCTTTAAACTGATTGGCAAAATATTCAGCTTCTTTAATGAGAACTGCTTAAATGCAAGTAGTGTAGTCTCAGATATTGGCTCCCTCAAGTGCAGAGTCTTCTAGAAAGCAAATATTCCTACTAAGGAAAACATCAAATGTAACAAGGTTGAAACTTTCTGGAGATGTTGATTTCTTTCTGCTAAGTGTAGATTAGGATTAAACCACATCCACGTCTTTTAGTGAGAAATATAATTTGACAGTTTCTCCCTTTGTGTTTTTATATATTCACTAAATGAAAGGTATTTTTATAATTTAAATTTTGGTTTAAGACTTTAATACACAGTGATCTATCACAGGCTACTGATTGGAATCATATGTATGTTAGTATCATAATAAATTTCTTCATTTTTCAGATAAAACATAATTGTATCAGAATCAGAGAATCAAAAGGACTAAAATTACAAAATAAAATATATTTTTCAGGAGATAAATCCAAATGTCTTTCTTTCATGAGTGTGTGACAGCCATTGTCTAATCCAGGAAGTACAATATATGTATCTATCTTTTTCATTTTCATTCATCAGAAATTAATGGCAGTGAGGAATTAAGCAGTGATGACTGGTGGAGAGTGAGTGTGTTACGGATACCTGGCTTTACTACACAGAGAAAGAAAAAAGAAAAATCCTTTGTTTCAGGTACTTACAGCCTCTCTGTTTTTAACAGTTTGTTATCACATTACTTCATACAAACAAGATTTTTCTGACATAATTTTCTATTCTTTCATGTCCTTCTCCCTTTTTATGCCTTGCATCTTCATCTGCTGCTTTCTAATTGCTAGGGAAGGCAGACAAGATGCTCCATTGGGAACAGATGGCTTTCTGGAAATCTCCCAACAAGGACTACTCCTGGAATAGATTTCATCTGCAGGCCCCACGCAGAGGTAATATATGATACCTACAAATAGATAGTGCTCCAAAGACTTAGGAAGGAAAAAAATATATCCTGATGGAGTTCTTAAGCCTGTTATGACCACAATTGCCAACAGAAGAGCAAGCATAAAAATGAGTCCTATATATAGCATTCAATTTTTGAAGTTAATTTTTTTTAACTTCCATATAATCTCTACAGCAGGGATAGCTATCCTAAAATGTTTTCTAAAGGCCTGTGTTTTACTTCTCAAGAGTGGATTAAATACAAAGTCAGCTATTATGCTATCCTACTTTACAAAATGGTGCGAGATGGCACACAATATATGAAATAAACATAAAGTCTTCACAGAATTAAGAAAAAATAATATAGAAACAAATATGTTGCATTACGGTGAGTGTGAAGAATTGTATTTGTCACTGTTTTCTTTCTCTTTTGTGTCTTACACCTTACTTACATCATAGAGAGGAGAGATACTATTTGTAGCATTTTATAAAATACATATTTACTTCATTTGTTTTGGTTCAGTTTTCCTTAATCTAAAATAAAATTGATTATAACCATGTTGTAATTGGTTGCTCTATGTGTCTGGAAGATATTATTCTGAGATTATGGATGGGGCTATGAAGCTGGGAGATCAGAGATATACTGTTTATGGTAAAAAAATACAATAGTATTTTTACTGTGAATAGTAAAGTGGCAGCAGTACTCTGTATTCTCAGTATTCAAACCTTAGCCTTGAAATAATGTGTGGGTTACTTATTTTTCCAGTTCACAAAGCAAAATGAACATTAGGGAACATAATTTTTCATTATTTATTAAACAAAAATACTATATTATGGTTTTGTTTGGCTATAAATAAGAGTTAGTGGAAAGGAGTCCTAAAAATTCAAATACTAGAATGCAAATACCAGAAAGAAACTGTCAAAGTATTAGAGGTTTTAAAAATTTGGACATAACTCCCTTTTTGTGGAGGAAAAATGGCTCAAGTGTCTTTTACTAAGCAAGAATTAAGAATGTTATGATGACTTTTGGGTACTTAAAGGCATTCATTTTTATTATAAAGAGAAAAAGGATCACAGAGTCCATGCTGACTAACTACAGTCTGAGTCTGAGCCGTGCCATGGTGTTACCATCATCATGGTTTACCCCCTTGTACAGGTACAGGGTTTACCCCCTTGTACCATGTAATTCTGCTTATTCTACGTGGAGACTTTACAGTCTTGGAATAAGTTAATGAACGTGGCAGTGCATAACTGACAAGAAATTGAAAGCATTCCTCGTGAGATCTGATTATAATGAACCATGTGGAGCCATTACAGGTCACCAGCAGCTTTTACACAGTCAAGACTGTTGCTGCAGAGATGAGGGAAGGGCTTGAAGACAGTTGTTGAAATATTTTTTGTAGAAGTGCTGAGGCAGAAAGTGTAAGAATGACTTTTCCATTGATGCCACTAAGTGAAAAAAATTCTGTAAGTGTAGTCCCTTTCCTCTACACTTCAGAGAAATGTCCAGACCACACTAATAATTTAACTAAAGGATCTGAAATTCTCTTGAGATCTGAAATCCTCCTATAAACGCTTTAGTGACAAAATGTCCTAGATCAGAACATAAGGAGGTATATCATAAGCAACAGAAGTATAATTCCTCATGGATCACTGGATCTCACAAAGCCATCAAAGACCTTAAAGATCCCCCAGTAAGAGAAGGGCTCTCCAAATTCTCAGATAGTCCTTCCACTGCCTTTTCCAATGGTGGTAAGGTCTAGGGTTGGAAGGAGTAAGTTATTTTCCACAGACAGCTTTCTCTACAAAAGCCAAGTCTGCTGAGACTTTGGTCAAAGAAATGCTCTGGATCAGCCGTGACCCTGGTGACCTTGGCTGTCTTTGGGTTACCAGCCTACAGGTAAAAATTGTTCTTCCTAGCAATTAATTTCTCCAACAATATTATAATCTTGAAACTGAAGCAAGGCCATGTTGCTGCATTTACCAGATGCTTAACAATCTCTGTCAGGAAAAGTAGATTGATGTTGTTCCATTTCCTTTCCATTATAGCTTCTGACATGGGAGGAAGTGGAATCTCTGCTCTTAGCTCTTGGCCAGCAATCATAGCTGTGGGAGGAATACAGCCTTGAATACAGTCATTAAAATTCAATGCAACAATTACAGTTAATGTGCACTAATTTGGGCATGTTAAGCTACTTAGTATATGCCGGATATATTCTTGTAACTGGCAACAACAAGGACGTCATCTTTAGCAGTGTCACAGATTCTGTTAAGCAGAAACTCTGGTCTAAGTAGCTTGTTAATAAACAGAATCGTGTAATAATTTTGTCAGTGAGCATGAATATTTTCTTGCTAATGCCATATTTTTGAAAGTTTTTACACTTCAAATCAAGGCTATGAATTGATTTCCAGCTACTCAGAGCTGCTAATTCTGAGTCCAAGCCACTGGCTGCTAAGGAAGTGCTAGAGATAGAAGTGATCAGAAGATCTTAAAAGTTTTCCTGAGTTTCAGCTTTTATGTGCCATAAATTTTTAATTCCTGTTTGAGAATAAAATTTCTATAATTTTGACATCTCAGGTCAGATTAGCCTAAAATATTAGTCTGAGATTCATGGCGAAGAACTCCAGAAGAATTTTCTAATAACACAGTGGTTCAAGCTTTGAATTGTGCACATTTAATCTACAGTGTTTATTTCTATTTCTCTGTATTTGCTTTGAAAAGTACCTGATGTATTGAAATTGCTGGAATGACATTCTGGCACATGCATGCGGTTATTTAGAGCATTTGAAAGCTTTTAATGACCACTCTAAGGCTCTGTAACAGAAAAACAAATGCAATATCTAATTAATCACTCAATATTGATGAAGTAACTAACAGGTAAATTGACAGGGAAAATCAACTTCCTGGAACCTGATTATCTTCATTTATATGGCAGATTTAATCTATTATCTATTAAAATAGATAATTATTGAAAGCTACACCTTTGAAATTTAAATGGCTACTATAATTTGAAACAACTTGTTGTGAGTGCTACTGTAAAATTTAGGATTGAATATGCATATAGTTAATTGAACATATGTTCTATAGTCAAACTGGTCAAATAGTTCTGTACCTTTCAGAAAAGAAACAAAAAATGAAAACTTCTTTTGTTTCCCACAGAATCATTCAAATGAGGATAAACATGATCTATTATGTTAGCTTGTCTGGTAAGAGTACTTCAACAGTTATTTTCAAGTATGGATTTAAGTCAGCTGAAGCCAGATTGTTCTTCACATACCTGAGAGGTGCACAGCATGCTTCCAACAATTCATATAGCCAATAGGCCCTTCCTTGATTTGTGGTGAATCTTTTTCCCTGTCATGGAACTATTTTTATTTCATGACAAAATGTAGGTTTTTCATATCAGATTATACATAGAAATCTGGTCACACAAAGATAAGGTACATTCATATTAGTAAGTTTGACCCAGATATTATCTGCAGACCACAAGATATGACTCACAATGTGAGATATATGATTCAAATTTTCTTCAATTTATTAAATTTTGCTAAATAAAGTGATATTTCTGTCATGAGATGAGAGACAGAGAGGTGGTATCGTACTTGAATAACTCTGTAGGGATCTATCTTAAGATAAAGCATTGCAGGTCTATCTCATCATTTTATAGAAGACTAATCTTTGCTTCTAGATTAGCCTCTTTTAAAATTGATCCAATATTTGCCTTTTCCTATGTCCACTGGAAATCTTATTATCTTTGGGTATTCCTGGTATTTATCATTCTCTTCACTATTTACTCCTCAGTTATGTTTGGGGAACTATCAAATACCATTCTGGTTACTCTGTGCCAAGCAGCTTTATTCCACTCGTAAGAGCTTTGCATCTGAAATAACACTTTCATCTTCACAGTTGTTTATACTTTTCCTCTCTGATCTTCTTTTGTTTGTTTACATCTTGCTGTTATTTTAGAGCATATTATACATTCCTTACTACTCTAGAGAAAAAAAATTTATCTCCAATTTTGATTACCCATTATTTAAATCATGCTGAATTATTTTACTGTGAGAAAAATTAATATAAATATCCCAATATAATTCAGCAATTTACAGACCTATAGGTCTACAAATGTAAGCCATATAAATAGCTAAGCTAGCTTCAAGTAGACAACAGGACTCTGTAGTTAGAAGAAATTTGAGTAAAAGGGAAAGCTCTCAGCTGAAGTTTTTTTTACTAAATCATTCTTATACATATTCATTTTTATATATGCTCTACTCTGCATTAACATTTGGAAAGTATTCCAAAAATTTACCCCTGGAATAAAATTAAATGTGCAGGTTTCTTTGTTTCACCACTAGTCTACAACAAGCTAATATAAGTCACCACCAAAAAAGATGAGGCTGACTGCTTGAATTCCTAAATTTCCTGTAGCAAGATGGTTTTCAGGATTTACAAATTAATTCATGGTTTCTGCAAAGAACAGTTGAAATTGGCATATATTGTGTTTCTGGTAAGAATTCCACACAATCCTTTATCTTAGTAGAGCATGAAATGATTCTTTGTAGTGGCTACAAAATGCAGTATTTCCATATACTTTCTTTCTGATCAAGTAATCTATAGACCTCATTCTCCTCTTATTTTGGGTTTCAGTTTTATTCCTTAAGAATTCAAATGTAAACACTCTAATGCGCTGTCAGTTTTAAAACATGCTAATACTATTTATCAAAAATTATTTAAAAATAATATTTTAAAAACTGCAACACAACACTTTTTAAAATTGAAATGAAATGTTCACAATACCAAAAGAAGAAGTCTTACTAGATGTAAAATAACTTTGTTCTCAGTCTCATGTAAGCAAGTACATTGTTACTTCATTTGGCACTTTATTGCTATTGTCAACAAGAAGTCACTAGCAATCTTTCTTCTACAGAAGGTGAAACAAGTTTGGATGGATAGAATAATATTTTTATGAAAATATATATCAACTCTACGCAGCACTGCTCTCAGCCTCTCATTGCCCAGTCTGTCTGTCCATCCATCTGGGGTTGCCCCATCCCAGGTGCAGTGTCCGGTATTTCCTTTGCTGAATTTCATGTGGTTGGTGATTGCCCAGTGCTGTCATTTGTCAAGGTCTCTCTGCTGAGCATCCCTGGCTCTGACAGAGTCAGCAGTTCCTCCAAGTTTTGTATAATCTGTAAACTTGTTTAGAGTCCCTTCTGGCCCTGCATCCAAGTCATTTTTAAAGATGTTGAAGAGCCCAGCACAGAGTATGAAACCCACTAGTGACAAGTGACCAGTCTGTCACTCCATTCACTGAAATCCTTTGTGCCTGTGAGTTACTTTCTCACCCATCCCATGATGTGTTTATCCAGCTGTGGGCTGAACATTTTGTCCAGAAGGATCCTGTGGGAGACAGTATAGAAAGATTTGCAGAAATCCAAAAAGATTTCTTTCCTTGATCACCTACATGAGTTACCTTGTCATAAAGGGAAATTTGGTTCGATAAGCAAGGACCTTCCTCTCATAAAGCCATGCTGGCTGTGATCAAAGACTGCGTTGTCTTTCGGGTGTAAACTTCCAGTATAAACTTTACTGTAATTTTACCAGGGAGAAAACTAAGATTGACAGACCTGTAGTTTCCAGGGTCACCTTTTTTGCCCTTCTTGAACACTGGCACAAGGAGGAACATTTACAGCTGCAAAAATCCTGGTGAACACTGAAAGAAATTTGTATGTCTTTTTAGGTCTTTCAAAAAAAAAAAAAATACTCCCCTTTTTATTCTGGAAAAGAAAGACTTTTTAGTCATTAGGGGAACCCCTTCAAAGGTGAACTGATAGAAAAGGATGACTCTAAGGAGTCAGAGATACTTACAATGCTGGCTGACTGTCTTTTAAGATTTTGAGGCTTTAAGCTGTGCACTGATAGATCAGCAATGCCTAAACACCTGGGACTGAGCTCTGCACTATTTGCAGTTTCTCATTCCCTGTCTCCTTAGAACTAGAGAGAATTTCTCTCTGACTTACCTGTATCTGAAATCAAATCAATTAGCATCTGTAAAGTACTCTGAGAACATCAGCCAATAAATTACACAGGAAATAAAGTACCCACATTAAAATTGTCAAACATTTCATGTATCTGGAAGTCTCTTTGGAATTTGGTTAAATATGTTGAAAGGAAGAATCTATATGGTAAAAATCTACACTTGAAATAAACAGAAAGCCTTTGTTACACAGCATTACTTAAATTGGGTTTACAGACATGTTCTGTTGTAGCTGATAATACACCATGAAGTGTGAATGGAAATGGAAATGAAGTGCTAAATGATGAGTTACCCTACTCCAATTACACATCAGAAAAAACATCCTTTATCTGGGCCGTTAGTGCCAAAAATATTACTTAATACAACAGGAAGGGTTGAAGGGAAATGAGGAAAAATGCAGTGTAAGTACAGCATTATTCAATAGCAAATGAAATGTGTAGACAGGGTATTCTTTTGTATCAGTTGTTCAGAGTACACATTTGCATTGTTGTCTAGGTTCTTTTAAGATAGTTTTGAAGAAAAAGTTTGATGAAAGATTGTGTTTCATTTAGTCCATATTTCCCTTTAGATCATTAATAGAACCTTTCAACCAGATGGAAAGAGGAGGTACCAAATACCATAGTCTCAAACTAAGTACTCAGATGCTGATCTAGTTAAACATATAACCATATGTTTAATTTCGAATGTGTGTGTCCCATTTTGAGATTGTGTGTCTAAAGTTCAGCATGTATCCATGTTTATCTTAGCTGAACTAAGCAACACTGAGCCACAATTCACACATAATACTTAGCCCTCTAAACCACTTAGCATAGTCCTAATCTATTTTAGGCTAATTAGTAGCAAATTAGCCGAGTACAGGAGGAAAAAATAGTCCTGGTCCTGCTGGCCATACTATTGCTGATACAAGCCAGGACACCACTGGCCTTCTTGGCCACCTGGGCACTCCTGGCTCATGTTCAGCTGCTGTTGACCAACACCTCCAGGCCCTTTCCCAGAAGATGGTGAGGAGATCGGGTGTGCCAGCGAAATTGTGGCTGTCAGTCCAGCTGTTTCCATGGTGCTACGAAATTACCACTTTGGAAATAAATCTAAAAAAAAAAAAAAAAAAAAA
>VWZN01000370.1:70261-81467 GCA_013396955.1 Regulus satrapa | reverse complement strand
AAAAAAAAAAAAAATTAAAAAAGGTTAGTCACATAAGACACCAGGTATTAAACGGAACACAGACAGGGAGCAGATCTGGAGGAGTAAGTGCCTTTGTTACGCTGCCACAACTGAGGATTGACCACTTTTCAAACCATCTTGTTTCTTTTGCTTTGCTTTCATCCGCGGCCCATAGCCAAAGCTTTTGAGGAACTCAAACCGGGAACGTGGCCAACTGCTACAAAGGTTGTTACATGGTTTCCGAATTATGTTCTTGGGTAAGGCAGATGTTGTTTAAAATACAGCATGCAAAACACTAAAAAAAGAATGACCAGTAAAGCGAATAACTACAACAGCACATTCCCCAGAATAGATTTTATACATTACATCGTGCATGCTTGGCAGCTGGTCTCAGAGTGTTGCAGTGAGTATAAAAAAAAAAAAAAAAAAAAAAAAAAAAAAAAAAAAGAGCAGTTAAAAAGGAATCTAAAACTTCAAAATGCCAAGATAAAATGCTGCTTTTCCTCAAGAAAATGCCAGGAACTATTATTCTTACTGTCCCATACTTTTCCAATTGCTCATTATTTAATCATAGTAATTTTATGGCATCTATTGTTACATTTCCTTACATGTAGAAAGAGAACACAAAGTCTTTACCTAAAATTGCATTTATTTTTAAACCAAATCACAAAACAAGGAAGAACAAAACTAAGAATATGCATTATTTAATGTAACATGAGCTGGAGGAAAGCAGAAAATTATTTATTGTTAATCTAGCTTTTTACAGAAGTGAAAAAATACACATAGCTTCTACTTCTTCAGCTGAGGAATTTGTGCAGTGTCACACTTGACTTAGGGAGACTTCTCCAAAATCTTCTTTCAGCAATGCTATTTACCCCAAGCTTTACAAAGACTATCCTAGCTGGCGGCAGCATTGTGAGGATTATGTCCTTTGAATTCCTCTAGTTTGTACTGAGATCAAGGAATCAAATATTTGCCGGACTTTCCACAGGCAGATATTTAATTGTTGGAGCTGTTCTGGAGGCATGATGTCACTGTATGACAGCCCCTAACTGTCAGGGATGATTAGCCTTGAAGTGCTTGTATATAATGTTTGTGATATACACACACACACAAAGCTTTCACACAAACCCAATATCCTACCAAGCGAAAAGAAAGCCTGAAAAATCACCTGCTCTATTCCTATCAGTAATGTGCTTGGTTGAACACAGTCACCATAATTTTTATGCTCCTCATAGTTTGGCTGACACCCAAGCAACCTGCTTCCATCTCATATTCTGCCTTGGAAATAAGAAACCCCCATGCCCACAGATAAAATAGTCAGAATCAGTGAGGAAACACAAAGTTCAGAGATTAAGCAATTTTTTTTAACTTCTGCCCTGCAGATCCATGGTTACTAAGAAAAATAAACTCACTGCCCATAATTCCCATCTAGATGTTCTGAAGTTCCTGTAAAAATCAGACTAGCTACAGAAAGAAAAAGGATGTTGCAGCAAGTTTCCTCTCATTATATTCTCCCATCTAAATAACCTGCCTTGCTGATAACCTGCAGGTCTTTTTACAGATGACCTGTAGGTTAAAAATAGGTGAACACAGTACTCCTGAGTCATGGTCCCAGTTCCCTACCTAACCCTAAATTTCTAAGAGTAAGTAAAAAAAGGAAATTGAAAAAAAAAAAAAAAAGAAAAAGCTTATTTTTCTCAAAGAAAACCTTGTTCACAGAGAAAAATAAAGTTTTTTGGAGATCCTCTAGTGATGTCTGTATCTGTCATATTACCACATGGGGTTTGGTGCTCAGGGCAAAACACTCTGTGTGTCACCTTCAGCCAAATTGCTTTGAATTCTTCAGGGCCAGGAGGCAGACAAGATGCCCATCCAGACCTAGGTGTTGGGCATTATTCCTGTGTCAACAGTTCCACCATAATATTGAAAATCCACTAAATATCCTTATATTGCTTTAGATTTGATCTGCAAAATGTCTAGAGATGATGCCTCTGAGTATGCAAACATGCATTGTCATCAGAGACAGGTATGCAATATTTAGTTTATGCAGTAATAAAAGCATTTATGAAATAGAAAGGAAAAAATGCTCCTCTTATTCCTAATGTTTGATTTGCTGCTAACAATGAAGAATATAGAGAGATAACCCTGGAATGGACAATATCATCTACAGACCCTGGAGGTGATTAAGGAGAAGAATTTGTCTCCCGTGAAAGCACTGGCATCTCTGTATTTTTCCTTTTTTTTTTTTCATCTTCAAAATGTTTTGGCAAATTGCACATTCCCTGCTGTATCTTCTGCTGTCACCTCTTTTTCCTTGAAATTCCATGCCAAACTACTACAGTGCACTGTAGTTCTGATGTACCATACTTTTCAGTTCTGTTAATGTACCTCATGAAGAGATAATGAAATTATTTCTTCCTGTTCACTTTTCTTCTGAAAAGAGTGTATCAGCTCAATAATTTTTTCCTTTTTCACTCCAATATTATTTGTGCTCAACTTTGTCTTCCTTTCACACCAACTACTCTGCAGTGCTGATTTCTAAACTCGGCTTCAAAATTATAGTGCAAAAAGATGATGATCCTTGATGCAAAAGGGAACAATTTCAGTCAGTCTCTACATCTTAGACAGTGTCTATCCAGAATATTTTCTTTCACGTTTACAGGGGCAGGAAGACATCTTCACACCAAATCAGTTGAATAGATGAGAAACCAATAAAGTTTTATTGTAACTCCAATGTCAAAACTTCATGCTGCAAAAGCATTTTGCACATCATTAAATTGTGTACATGTGAGGAAGCCTTGCAGAGATTGCCTAAATGTGTTTGTAAAATTAGTCTTTAACATAGCTTTGGTAAAGTGAGATGGACGTACAAGTCAGAAACACAGAATAGTTGAGGTCAGAAGGGACTTCTGGAGGTTGCCTTGTCCAGTGTCCATGCTCAAAGCCAGCTGATCTCCTGCAAGATACCCAGGGCTGTGTATCTTTAATCACCCAGATGGAGACTGTTCTCCTTGCTGAGCAATCTGGTGCAGTATCTGACCACTTACAGGAAAACTAAAATAGAATTTTATATATTTCAACAGTCTCAAAGTCTGTCTCCAATCTTGATACCTTCCCATCAGGCATTTTATACACATCAATAAGATCCTGGAGAACACTGTGTTCTCCAGGCTGAACAGTCCCAGCACTGTCTCCTCATATGACAGATGCTCCATCCCCTCATCATCTTGGTTCTGCAGCGCTGTCTCAAATAAGTCCATGTGTGTCTTGTCATCAGGGGCCCAGAACTGCAAGAGCCCAGATGTGTCGCACCAGTGTGGAACAGAGTGGAAAGATTATCTGTCTTGACTTGCTCTCCTCATTCATTTCACAGTGCTGTTCATTGGCTCACACTCATCTTCTTGTCCACCAGAACCTCAAGGTCCTTCTTTGCAAACCTGATTTCCAGCTAGACAGCCCCTAGTCTATCATGGTGCACGGAGTTCTTTGCATTTCCCTTTGTTGAACTCATTGAGTTTCCTGCCAGTGTGTTTCTCAAGCCTGACAATGCTGCCTGGTGGCAGCCTGCCCTTTTGGATATATCAAGCATTCCTCCAAGTTTTATATCATCTACAAATGATGAGCTCTGTCCCATGGTCCAGCTCCATAATGAAGATGTTTAGCAACATTGTTCCCAGTATCCTGTCTCAGAGTAGTTGTATGTCTGTGTGTATCTGTTTGTGAGTATGCATATTTAAAAGATATAGTCAAACACAAAAAGGTGCAGAAAATACTGAAGAAACAGGTCAACTATATATATGTCATTTTAGAAATCACTTTATGTGGACTGTCCTGATAAAGAAGGTTGAGGATGGGATGCTCAGGAAATCTTCACCTCTGCCTTGGATAGATGTAATAGGCAGGCACCATTCCAGGGACAAGCTGCCAGTGAGATGATTTCCACAAAGTCAGTTATATCACACAGTCCTGACTTCAAGCAGGACACTGTACTTTTGCACTCAAAAGAAGCATCTTCTCACCTTTTGAAAGCAGCACAACTAATGCTACAGCAGGGGATTTTTCCTGGAAGCAGGAACAACAGTCCTCACGTGGTTTCTCAGTGGGAAGGGAACTTCATTTCCCCAGCAGACAGCCTTATAGCACCAGTGCAGCTAAATGTGGTCTTGCTCTTTGTAGGCGGAACTAAACAACTGCATTCTAACTTGAATCCTTCTGTTCTCAAGGTAAGGATGTTTTGATCTTAAGAATATTTACAATGGCAGAAGAGACTTTCTCAGAAATGGAATTTTATATTAAAATAATCAAGGTTTAGGGAAAAAACCCACAAAACATTGAAAAGGGGCTTTAGTTAACTCAATAATCTTTACTTAGAGCCTGTCTAAACTGAGTCAGGTGGAACCTTAGAGAATAAAATAAATACGTCTGTGCATAGTTTCAAACACCATAATTTTTAGTTCAACAGAGTAATTTCTGGAAGTCTCTTTAACACATCCATAATGCAAAGCATATCTGCTTATAGTGTATGTGCTGTGTAAAGTGGAAGATGGAAAAGGAAAGGGTTAAAGAGAGAGTATTGTGTGCCACAAGCAAATGCAGAATAAAGAGAGAAAGTGTGGAAGGAGGTGCAGAAAGACAAGTCTGTGTCTGTCAAAACATGAGAATCAGAAATGATTAGAGTCCAAATTACAAGTCTGTCTGTCATGAAGCATGATAGATTTAAAATACAGGAGAAGGCAAATGACAGTTAAAGAACAAGCTGAAAAAACTGTTGCCAAAAAAGAAATATCACAGAAAAGTAGCCTGACACAGCCAATCAAATTAAGAGAGCTCTTCTTGATGGAAAATTGCTTATTGTAAATGAAGGTAAATAACTGTCTAGAGGAGCAACAGACAATGGAACTTAATGAACACTCTGAACATCACTATTTACTGTGTGAATCATTAACACTGAATCCATAGCCAACTAGATTGGGAAGAAGTTCAGAAATTGTCTGAAACGTTCTGTGCACCTGGACAAAAATTCATTTGACACAGCTTCGTTCATTCATGTCTGTGAAAGACAGACTTTTTCTGCTAATGCTCCTGAATATATCATAATTAGCTAATACTCTTTCAATGAAACAAAAGATAAGATAGATATTTAAAAATATGGGATATCCTAAAAGTTAATTTTCAATGTGACTAGAAAGGATTCTTTCTACATATTCATATTTTATTTATGGCCTGCCTTATAAAACACTCAGCTTGTCTTTCCTCCAGGTTTGAATGTAAAATAATATTGGCTTTACAAATAACTTTGTGGAACAAGTACAGAAAAATGAGGCTAAATGTCAAAACTCTATTTCCAATTTAGACTTCCCAAACTGTCAGAATATATGCTATTTTCCTTAAAACCTCAGCTGCTAAAATCAAAAGAAAGTAAAAGAATTGAAACTTTTATTTGAAAGAATGATTTAGGCACTTCAGAGTGTGAATTGGCTGGAATTATGAAAAAAGCAATACATTGCTTAGAAAAGGAAAAGAACAGAGGAAAAATGCAATATTAATTAAAAAAAATTTTTAAAAGGCAAAGCAAAGTAGACCTTATGCAAATAAAACGAACCTTAAATTATTTTGGGGGCTCAAATCCATTATTTTTTAAATTTTAAATATTAATTTGGCAACACTTGACATAAAGGGCACTTCAGCAATCAGGGAGTAAGTAGAAGTTTTTGTTCGAATTTTAAAGAAATATGAGCTAGCTCATAAATTTGAATTTGTGTTCCAGCTCAGAATCTAAATTTGGAGGTTTCCAGATCGAAGCTTTGGCTTTGCACTCACCTCTAATTTGTGTTGGAGCATAAATAAGACTGAGTGGGAGAGTGGGGTCACAGGGAAGCAAACCCACTGGGTACAGTGACAACTTTTCTATGACCCGTTTTGCTCAGCAGTCAACAACTATCTTTTGTACACATAGATTGCTGAGAAGAGGTAGCAAGGTGACTCCTTGGGAACATGATGAACCAGCTTTTAGGCAATGTGTTTAAGTGTACTTTTTCTTGCAACCTCCCCCACCCCCAAATGTGACTGGGTGTCTAGCTTTAACCCCAAAGGATGGGTTTCCCTTCTACCTGAACCGCCTGAAGTGCTGAGTATCCTTCAGAGACACAGCTTCCAGCATTCATATCACTTTGCTAAGTCTTATCTATGTTTCTAGCTGACAATCAGTAGATAATAATATTTGCTGAGGTCATATCATAGAGTAACCAGTAAGTTCCAAATTTTCCCTCAACTAAATAAAGCTGAATAAGCCAGGCTGCTTTTGCGCTTAATGAAAATAAGAGCAATTCAAGAGATGCTCTATTTCTCTTCATTAATAATGGCTTTCCTCTGTGCCTGTAACTAGTTCTCCTGTAAAGCACTGGAAGAGCTGGTATCTCTAGCAGACGATTTTAAAGTTTTACAGATAGCTATCTCATATTTACACACACTATTAAATGAAATACTTGTGCTTAGAATGGCTTCAACTTGCCAATCTCTAACACCTTGCACATAAGGAAATCCTTTAACAATGGAATGAAGTCCAAACTAAACAGAGCGGAATTGTTTTGAAGGATGGTTCATTTCCTACTTCTGGCTTTTTACTGTTGATTATTTAGGCACTCATTTCACTTTATAAATGGAAACTGAATCATAGTTTACCACTGGAAAATTATTGGAAATCAGAGTCCATTTGAGTCACAGACACAGCTATTTCCTCTCTGAACAGGAAGACTATGCTCAAATGGTCCTTTCGGGAGCTCTGAATGATAAAAAGCCTGTTTCTAGTCTCCTTCAAAAAGATCTGTGTACTGTTTTCATACTTCACTTAGAAAGAAAAATATAGTCAGAATGTTCCTATTCAAACATGAATGCTAGAACAGGAAAAAAGGTAAGGTGAATATATATTCTCTACTTATCTAGACAGCATAAAGTCTGTTTGTAAACCTGGGATAAGACAGACATCTTAGTTTCTAGCTTCTTTCTTTATAAATTATTAATCTTTATTTATTTTCATATATACAAAAGAAGACTAGAAAAGGCAGGTCCATGATGGTAGACATCTGTGAATTACTATAATAAGCAATTTCTTTCTGCTAATCTAAAAATTCAGACAATTTCCAAACAAGAAACTCCACCCTTTCCCTCTGGCATTAGCATCTGTCCTTCTATAAGAGCTTAAAAATGTAGGATAATTTTGAAGTTTGTTTTAGAAAATAGGTGCAGGATATTTGTGGTAAGTTCTAAAGTCCAGAGACTGTAGAGGAATATTTTAACAGTCATCCAAATCTGGTAATCTCATTGAGTTTGAGAGCAGAGGCAGCAGGGCTGGATTGTGGATACTGTGGTTCCTGATGGGATGAAGAAGGCAATAACCAGCCATTTCACAGGTACTACAGGGCTGCAGCTTGAACAGTTCAAACCCCAGCCGTGCCAGTATCATTTGCAATTGTCTTGATTCTTTTTGAGTAGAGAAAAATGGGCACTTCTTATAACTTAGTTCCTCTTCAGTTAGATATCCTTAATGGTTCAACTGAATCACATTTTAAAATTACCGTTTCTCTTTTTTTTTTTTCCCTCTCTCTATACAAGGAGTATAGGTTAACTGGCTTAGACATAAACACCCACAGTGAATGAAGAATGCTGAAGTTTTTGTCTATTTTAATGGCAAATACTTGTACTCCAGACACCCTTTCACAAAAATGGAATAAGGCAAAATGCTCTCTCTGGTTCTTTCCTTCAAAGCAACTTCACAGTCAGCTGGTTCCAGCCTGCACTGTTGCACAGGGCTACTCTATCCCAGATGCAGGATTTTGCGGTTACCTGGATTGAACTCTATGAGGTTCATGTCAGCTTCTGAGGTTCCTCAGAACTGCAGCACTACTTAGCAGAATATCAACTGCTCCTCCCACACCCCAGATCTTGTTGAGGGTGCACTCCATTCCAACACCCAGGTCACCAGAGAGAGTGTTAAAATGTACTGACTAGTCTCAGTATTGACTCCTGAGGAAACTCAATGCCACTGGGATTTCACAGCACCGAACAAAAACATTTGAGGTTGGCCATCCAGGTAGTTTTTTATGTACTCACAAGTCCAAATGCCCTCATTGTATTTTGCCCTATTAGCCATGGAAAAAAGCTACCTGTGTCTTTAGAGAAGCAAATTAAACTGATCAGCCATTATTTGTAAATTTATGCTGGCTGTTTCCAGTCTTCTTGTGCCTCCCATGGCTGGGCATGGCTCCCAGAAGGATATGCTTCATCATACTTCATCATCTCCCCTGCCCAGCTCCAGCCCTGGGCATTGGACACCCCCACTGGCGGGTGGGGACAGACTAGGACATGGGCTTGTGGGTGGAACAGGCTCAAAGGACATGTGGCCAGGCAGGGCTGGGCCTTGAATAGCTGGAGGCCAGCCCTGCTGTGTCATTTCTGAGCCCGGGGCTGGTGGCCAGAGCAGGGTCCTGGCCTGTGAGCAAGGTGGAAGGAGCCTGGCGGAGGTTGCTGAGGGGTGGTGGATAAAAGCTGTCTGCATAGGCTTCAAGATATGGAGGAAATCATGACCAGGGGAGAAAATTACAACTGTATAAGGCCATAGAAAGGAAGGGAATGAACAATTTTTGGTGCTTCACAGGAGAGAAGGCTGGGTATATTTTGCAGATCCAAGTAACATCTTTACTAAGCCACACTGCCACAGAGGACTTGACTGCTCATCTGATCCTGCTACAACTGATCCCTCCACAGTCTGGATGGTCAGAGACTGATCCCTCCACAGTCTGGATGGTCAGAGAGGAGAGCCACAGTGAGAGCTGGTGTGCTGCTCATCAGCTGCCCCCGAACAGCTGTCAGATTGCCATCACACTTTCCACACTTGCACACACCTTGGGAAGAAAAGCAAATCATTTCAGTTTCTGCATATTTTTTTATTCTATTCCCCACTTAGGATGCATTTCTGTAGAACAAGTATAAAGAAGCCTCTGTCAACAGTTTCCACAATGTTATTCCGACAAGCACCTCAAACAAGCACTCTGAGCAGCCATTTGCCTGATTTCCTGACCTTTATGCTTCCAAGAAAGTGTGTACATTCTTGTACGGCCAGTAGAATTCACTGCTTAGTGTAGAAATAATGGCTTTGATGTAAGAGATACCAGAATGCCACAAGAATTAATAAAAAAATGCCCACACCTCATATGCCTTCCAGATAAGGCAAGAAAAAATAGCTAGGAAAAAAAGTCTTTAACTAGAATGATGAATACTCTAAAGGGAGCATCATGGCCATTGATAAATCAGAATCAGACAAGGGGATGTGCTATTGTCAACATAAGTTTTGTCCTCTGCATTACTGTGCAGGTTTTTCTCAGACATAAGTTTCTTCTTAGTAGCTGGTAGGACATTATGTTTTGGATTTGCCATGAAACATGTGTTGATAACACAGGGGTTTTTAATTATTGCTGACCAGAGCTAACACAGCATCAAGACCTTTTCTGCTCCTCACCTCACCCCACCAGCAAGGAGGCTGGGAGTGCACAAGGAGCTGGGAAGGGACACAGCCAGGA
This sequence comes from Regulus satrapa, assembly GCA_013396955.1. Classification (NCBI taxonomy): domain Eukaryota; kingdom Metazoa; phylum Chordata; class Aves; order Passeriformes; family Regulidae; genus Regulus; species Regulus satrapa. The sequence goes on along the minus strand of VWZN01000370.1, from coordinate 71,889 downwards.
GAATGACCCCAACTGACCCAATGGATATTCCATAACGTGTGGTGTCCAACTCAGCATGTCGAGCTGGGGAAAGAAGGGGGAGGTGGGTTCAGAGCAATAACGTTTTTCTTCCCAAGTCACTGTTAAACATGAAGGTTCTCTGCTTTCCTGGGGATGACTGAACACCTGCCTGTCTGTGGAAAGTGGTGAATGAACTCCTTGTTTTTCTTTGCTCCAGCATGCTCTTTTTGCTCTACCTATAACTGTTTTTATCTCTACCCATGAGTTTTCTCACTTTTACCCTTCAGATTCTTTCTGCCATTCCACCGGGGAAAGAGTGAGTGACCATCTGTGTGGAGCTGATCTATCTACCACAGTTAAACCTCCACAATTACTAATATCCTGTATTTCCATACCTTCAGCACCATGTTCAGAGATCCTAAGTGACATAGGATACTTGTTATAACATGTGCAGAAGCACTTTCATCATCTCCTTCCTCCAAACCTCCAGTTTAAGAATTTGTTGTCAAATATCAAGGGGATTAATTTCAAACATCAAAAGCAGATGTGAAGTTATGAGCAAAGCTTTTTTTTTTTTTTTTAGGACATATATAAACCTGCCTTTCAAAGACCTTAGATAAAGAAATATGAATCAGTTCAGACCATTCCTGTTTTGCAAAGCTATTTAATATTCTAGACTGCTGGTCTGCAGGCGTCCAAATGGAATGCTAATTACCCACTTTCTTCCCCAGCTAAAAGCTTCACTGAGGCTGACAGAAGGTAAGGCACTAGACTGTTGAACAACAATAGCATGCTTTCAGTGAGAAAGACAACTATAAAATGTTTCCTGCAGCCTAATTCTTCCAGCATCAGCTGATCCTTTGCTAGTCCCTACTTGACACCAATTAATCTCTCCTCTACAGTTTACTATTCCCCAGGGCCTTAGCTGTTATTCCTTTACTTTATGCTGGATTTAAAATGGAGGTTGGGAAGAATACATTGAGTCGCAAACACAACCTACTAATACATTAAAATTTCTCCTAATCTGATGAGATATCTTTCATTCCAGTCTCCTTGCCCAGCAAAGGTATTTCCAAGATTGCTAGTTACCTTGAAGGTCTCAATCTTCCTTTCCTTAAAACAAATAACCCAACTAAAAAGCAGAAATAAATTCATTATGCAATGCCAAAGTTCACACATGTTAAGCCAAAGAGTCACCACGGTAATATAATGCATAACTTTTACTGTGCTTCCCCTGAATGATATTTAGGCTAGATTTTTGGAAGGCCAGAATATTTAGGCAAGGTCAGGAGGGATAATATTACATGATGCATTTGGAAATAGTTAAACTTTGGACTTCCTATATCCATAATGTACATGTATGAAAGGTTTCCTTATCCTCTATGAAAACATGTTAAATCTTTTGACAATTCAAATTCATTTTCTTTGCACTATGGTAATCAAAATATATTTTTAGTACAGTTTTTGCTGACAGCTATCAATATCAACCCTGCAAGAACACTTTTATTTTATATATTAATGACCTTGAATAACATACAGGTTAACATATATAACACATATGTTATATAACATATATAACACATTCATATTGATTTATATATATATATGTTATATATATATATATATAT
>VWZN01000370.1:58933-69223 GCA_013396955.1 Regulus satrapa | reverse complement strand
TTGGAAATAGTTAAACTTTGGACTTCCTATATCCATAATGTACATGTATGAAAGGTTTCCTTATCCTCTATGAAAACATGTTAAATCTTTTGACAATTCAAATTCATTTTCTTTGCACTATGGTAATCAAAATATATTTTTAGTACAGTTTTTGCTGACAGCTATCAATATCAACCCTGCAAGAACACTTTTATTTTATATATTAATGACCTTGAATAACATACAGGTTAACATATATAACACATATGTTATATAACATATATAACACATTCATATTGANAATATTGATGCAACAGCTTGTTCTGTGAAATATGGAATTCAGGCTTCTGTCTTCCTTTTTCCTCTTCTACCATGTCCTGGCCACACACTCCCATTTGGTTCAAATTCTCAGCTGAGAGAAGTCATCAACCTATAAAAACCCAAAGAAAAACTCCAGAAAAAGATGGATAATTTTCTATTGAGCTATGAAATAGAACTGTTTATGTGAAACTTTAAAAAGTATCTTGGCCAATACAAAGAAGGACATAGGGTTATGATTCCTGGAGCTGGGAAGAAGGTAAGAAAACTTCTGAGAGGGAGAAGGGAATGACAGACCTGGNTTTAAAAAGAAATATCTTGGCCAATACAAACAAGGACATAGAGTTATGATTCCTGGAGCTGGGAAGAAGGTAAGAAAACTGAGAGGGAGAAGGGAATGACAGACCTGGTCTTTTGGGAAGTGCACTCCATTAGGGCCATGCAAGTGTCCATGAAAATACAGGAGATTACACAAGGAAAAGTGGTTCTTCCCAGACACTCAGGCAATTCTCTGACATCCAGTGTCTCTTTTGCTGTTTTATTTACATTTTCTTCTAAGTTTGCATCTCTTCTGAATATATCCAAGAGAAAAGGTCTGGAGTGACACTGGCAGGAACCAGAGCGCATTCTCCTTGTCTCAATCGTTCTCACGGTTGCACAGCTCATTTCCATCTGGAGCATTTTTCTGCTTGAGTGCCTTCACTCTCCTCTTCTAAATCTTTCTGAACTCTCTGGTTCCATCAACTGCCTGAGTTCCTAAGTACAGGAGAAGCATCCACTGATCAAATTTTTGAAATAATCTTTCCCATATGCAGTCTACAATGCAACATAACATCCATAAGGCTCCTCCTACCAACATTCCCACTTTCTTCCAAGTCTTTGCATTTTCAGACCCAATTTTTTTTCCCTCATTTGCACAGATTCTGCTCTGCTGATTCTGAGAAATAAAAATATAATTTACACTTCATTTGTGTGTGCTCAGTATGAAGAATTGGAACAACAGCTGAGAAACCGTGTTTTGTTTCATGGCCAATATGGCACGTGTAAAACTTGTGGAGCAGCAGCTGAAAGCCTGTGTTTTTGGTTTTGGGACCAATTTGACATCTTTTAGCAATTTTTTTGGGCAGCAATTCAGAAGGCTCTGATACTTCCCCCTCCCCAGACACCAATCTGGTATCTTTCTATCTAAGTTTTTTGACACCTTTTGTCTGTGGAAATCAATAAACAAAGTCTGAAAATAACTTTATTTGCAAAAATAAACTGCTATGGAAATTTCTAGTATTATTTTTGGCCAATGTATGACTTTAAATCCAGGTGTTTAATCTCTTTTTGCCTGTGTTATTTTATATTTATTGTACTTTGTCTTAAAAATTTAATTAATTTTTCTTTTGAAATATGAATCCTAAGATGGACGTGTTCCAGGCACATATTTAAGTGAATAATTAGCAAAAAATTTACCATAGAATTCAAAGGGTGATTTCTGAGGCGATTGAAAAATTTTTATAAGGCCTCAGATATTTTTTATGCACCTGTTCCCTTTAATGTAGTTTTTATAAACCTGGTATTCTTGAAAGGTGACAAACAACTACCTCGTACCAGGAGTTCACTGTGAATTTAAAGCTAGTGCCTCTCATGATAATCCTCTGAGCATTTTTGGTCTCCCAGCCACCTGTAACAGATTAACTGTATTGAAGCTTCCATATCTAAAAGCCTTGTCCAGCAAGGAATCTAATTCTAGAGTAAGAGATATCACATGTACTTTCGTTAACCAGGGACAGAGCTGAAAATAACATTAATTTTATATGGATATCAAACAGAGCTTTATATCATGATAATGACACTTCATTTTATTTGATGCACCCTAAACTAAAACATAACTGTGAAGGTTGCAGGTATGAGTTGAAATATTTTGCTTCCCCTAGCTTTTATTTATTGACATGTTCTGTTCTGCATTTCTACTATCTGTTATGTTTAACTGAATATCCTAAATAAAAACCTGAAAAAAAAGAAAAGAAAATTATTTCCAGGATTGGAATTTTGCTGGTAAACTTAATTTACTTCAATATAGCATACTTGTTAAAGTAGAGTTTAGATTTCATTTTTGAAAGAAAATGTCAAATATATCTTCCTGGAGAAAAAGACCGTTCCACCATCTCCAATATATGGCATTTAGTATTATACATATCAGTATTCATCATATGTACTAATACTACATATCAGTAGTATACAGCAGCAAGAGCATGGATTATCATTACATTAATTTAGTTCCTACATTCATTGTTTGCTCACTGTGATCATACAGAATTCTTTATAAAATATAAAGATGTGATTTCCTCAGTTTAAGAAGACTGTCCAGAAGTATCGTTGGTAAGTACAACCATATGAGTCTGTTAATGTGGCGCCATTTATAGATATGGGGTACTCTAGTAAGTGAAATGAAATATAAGGAATATCCCAATATGGTGTTGAATTTTGGCCTTATGAAAAAAATGTATAATATAATGTAGTATAATTGTTCTTCTCCTGCTTCTTCTATGAACATATACAGAGTACACACAGGCTATTGTTCTTTTCCCCTTGTAAGTTAAACTTTCTAACAAGTTTGAACAAATTTCAGTGTTTCTGGTATGCCTCCTGAGCAAACTCATGTGACTCAGTAAACACTGTGATGGCATCCCAGAGTTTCTTACCTCTCTGACAATGTCTAAATTGTCTGTGCTAACTCTGAGATAGATACCAAGATCTATTTTCAAGATAAATTATTTATTTTTCCCTTAATAATTTTTTTTTTCCAGGCAAGATACATGAGCTGCTTTGAAAAGGGGGTTCTTTTTTGTTTTCAGAGATTTTTCACATCAACAGATCAGCCTCTGACATCTCAGGTTAAGCCATCTCAGCATAATCACTGATACTACAGGGTTTGCAGGAAGCAAAAGGAGCACTGTGAAGGTTTCAGGTCAAATATTAATCTGCCTGACAGGAACATGTCTGGTAAGTTTCATCTTCAGCATTCCAGTGATGCCTAAATTCTTCCCACCTGCTGGAATGACACCGATTTCCAAATTATAAGGTAATTTACAATTTAAAATTTGCATTTAAAAGTATTTTTGAAGAAAAGGTTTTATTTGTTTCCTGTAACTCTATAAACTCACTTGTGAGCAAGGGCTGGAAAGTGAGATTTTTTTAACTGTGTCTTGGTTTCTTTTTCCTGCTGCAGAGATAAGCTAGGTCTCAGATGCGAACTTCTAAAGCCCATTAAAGATACCATTTCTCTATTCTATGGCTGGGAATGGATAACACTCATTTAATCTATATAAGTGACTTTTTTTTCTACATTGGGGTAAAAAAAATATAGCAGTAGCTTTACTGTTCCAAAAAACAGTTCATTTTTAACAAAAAATCAGGCAGAATCAGGCATGTAACTGTTGCGTAACAGTTACACTATGAGTAAAATATTTCTGCCTTGAAAAACTTTCTATGCAAAGAACACTTTAAGAACTTTACCTGGTTTACTTCTGTAAAATTCAAGGTAAGATGATTTTTAAAAAGTTATTTTATTATTATTTTTATTATTTCATCACTTCAGCACAACAGGATGAGGTATGATTAGCTTACAAAGCTGAAATATGTTATGGGAAGTGGAAAAGATAATTTTCCTGGAACACAGAAATACAGACCAGATGGAGCTCTTATGAATACAGTATTAGACATTTCAATAGCAGTTGAAAAATGGACCAGCTACAATTAGTTCCTTCAAGCACAATGGAACAGGTCTTTTTCCCATGCTCCATACTCTCGGGTGTATGTGCAGTCCTCAGGATATCTCTTTCAGCTCTGTTTTCCATATTTTCTCATCATCCTACAAGAACATGCAAAAATATATCTCCAGAATATCAGCCAGAGTAAGTTCTAAAATGTGGGAAATCAATATATAGGAAAGTGTTTGCTTAATTTGATATATTTGCAAAATTCAATTTAGAATTATTTCTTATCTAATTTATTTTAGAATCTTTGAAATAACACAGCTTTGAAATACCACAGCTTTTTTGTATACATATCCTCAATTGTTCTTCATAATTCCCAAACTTCCTCTCATTTACTTGTAACTACATAGTAGAAATTGATGATAAATTATTTAATAGTCATCACATAACATGCTATTATTGACAAAATAACTGTTCTGATCTGCTACACCCATTTTATGTTAACATAAATCTATAACATTCAGGAAAGTTACAGAACTCATTTATGCATAAGGCCCAACTTCTTTCATCTTCATTGAGTAGGAGACACCCTAAATACCCTCTTACTTGTAATAAGAGGGGAAATATCCTTTTATTTTATATAGTTATACATATAAATCTATATATTACTAAAAGGTCAGTTGAGTAGATATGTCAGCTGAGTTGTGTGCAAGGGCAGTTGATTTTACCCTTAATCTAAGGAGATAATCAATTGTGGAAATAATTTTGTACTCCTTGATCACACTGAATTTATCTGAGAGTTTTTATTAACAGCAGAACTATTTCCCAGTATTCTAAAACAATCTTTAAGGCTTGTTCTGGAGGAAATTACAGGACTCTTCAGAAGACAAATTTGAGTAAACCCTGCCTGTTTATAAGACTGAGATATCCTAAAAGTGTACAGTAAGAATTTAATCCACTAGCTTAAAATATAAACTGGAGACATTGACACCTGAGGAAGTCATTCTCTTTGAGCTTGCCATTAGAGGGATGTAAGGACAAGGCTCATCTGCTCTAGTTTATACTGAAATTAAATGCATCAAGTGTGCCAATGATTTTCCCCAGTAACCATGAAGGGAGTGAGGATGACTAGATGACACATAAATGTCTATATCCTAGAAAACTATAACTAGTCTCCCACACTACAGATCTCATAGAATTACCATTGTACTCAAGCAACAAAAAGAACCCAATTTTCAGGTTATTTCTAAAATGAGGGGAAAAATGATATGTGCACATAGTACTTGAAGCTATAACAGGAAAGCAGTTAGAAGAATTGAATGTGAGCAAAGCTGGACAGACAAAGGAAGAAGCACTAGTTAAAAATTTGGGATTAAATGAGATTTGTAACAAAATTTCTCAAGGTCCTATTCTGTACCTTATTTTATGAATTTTATAAAAAATAATTTGTGCACATGATTAAGAGATAGCAGGGCCTCCCTATGAAAACCACACTGTACTGCAGGTGGCTCTTCATGACACAGCAAGGAGGAAATCTGTGTCACATGGGCCAACTCAGTTATCTAAGGCACTTCCATCACTGAGAACAGGAGTAAAGGCCAGGAGCTGGACTTCAATGATCCTTGTGGGTCCCTTCCAGCTTCAGATATTCTGAGTTAATGTCCATCCATCACCACTGTCATTTCTATTAGTCACCCCAGAGAAGAACAAGTAGGGGATGTAATTTTATCATCAAAAGTTACATCCTAAATAGAATTTTCTATAAAATAAGTTTTCATCATCTTGAAATAGCAGAAGGCAAGAAAGACCTGAATATCCTTATTCTGTCAAATAGTGTCATGTGACTCTAAGCAGGCAAAAATAATCCTAGTATGCTTCAGGCAAAGTGATAGAAATAGAGATGTGTTGATGCCATTATATAAGGTGCTAGAAAATTCTCCTCTGAAATACTGGATCCAGTCCATGTTCAAAGACTGTGAATTTAAACTAGAACAAACTTGGAGAGTAACCTCTACACAGATCTGTAAAATAAAAGTGGAGATTATATATATGAAATATCATAAATATCTGTAAGCACACATGGTGAAAACCACCAGAGAGAAAAAAAGAGCTATTAAGTTAATAGATACTTTTGGCACAGTAGCAAAATGGTGTAAAGCAGTAATGAATACTTTTAAACTGCAAGTTAGGAGATTTCTAATACCAGGAACAGCTTTCAACCAGAAGCAGGAGGGTGAGAAATCTTAGCCAATTTTATAATGAGTCTTGCAGAATTTATAAACAGGTTTCAGTTGCCTATAACAACAGGGAGCAGGGCTTTATGACCCACTAAGTTTTTCCGGCCTTATGCCCAAAGATGCAGAAGGTACTGGTAAAGAAATTCCACTTGTTCATTTAAATGGGAAGTTTTCAGAAAACTTTTATAGGTATGAACATTGGTAACATGTTTACTTCCATTGTATTAAATGAATGCACTCATTGGTCGCTGTTATTTTGAAAAATTTCTTACTATACTTCAGCATTATTTTTAATTGTACCAGTAAAATTAGTTGTTTTCGTTTATAGTTAGGCTAAAAGCAGCTTGGTTGTCAGGTGTGGTTCTTATTATTCATATATGTATTCATAATAAGAGAAAAGAGAAAATAGAAAAGCTTAGGTTGTAGGTTGTGGGTTTTTTGGGGTCTTTTTTTGTTTTGTTTTGTTTATTTTTTTGCTTGCACTTTGGCTTTTCCTATGTTGCTATTTGTTGAAACACAGTTTTATTCACTGCATGATAATGTTCCGCCTTTGCTCCTGAGAAAAGGAGAGCTTGAGCCCTCCAAACTTGAATAAGTTACATTTGTAGGTACTAAACATCTGCAGTATGCCATGTAATTGATTGTTTTTGTTTAAGATAAATTTTGTCAATATTGCTTTGCTTATTTATATTTAATGAGGAATGAAGTTAATTTTTTTATAAATTAATAAAATCAGGAAACTCACCTAAGTTATTTATTACTATAGAAGCCATTTTAACAGTCTTTTCAAAAAAACATAAGTAAAAATCCTTTCATTGCTACTGTCAGACAACATGTCTTCCAGGTCTGCTTCTAGGAGTAATAGCCATGAACTGTTATTAATTATTTCAATATGAATGAAAATAATATAATAATAGCAATAAAATAGTAATTAGTTGTATCTATTAGCACAGTCTTATTTATATCACTACCTCCTACTCTGATTTTCTCTTTCTTTTTCTTTTCAGTTTTCTTTTGTGCATTCCTATGTGTATTCCAGTTCAGTCTAGACCTGGCTTGGGTTCACAGAAATTAAATGGTGAAAAAGCTGAAATCAGTGGAACAAACATGAATTTAATTTAAATCCATCTAATTGAGGACAAGGTCCTACACAAATAATAAAAGTGCTTTAGTAGTGATCTAAAAGTCTGGGCTAGCAGTATGGCTGGAGATAGAGTTTGGCACTAAAATTAGGATTTTAGTAAGCAGTGGTGCTTACTTCTGTGTTTGAGCAGAAAAACACCACAAGCAACATCTGCTTTCTCAGATAACTCTTATCATCCTTTCTCTGAAAGACTAAAGGGTACTGAAGATTTAAAAGCTGTGGGAAAAGCAAAAAGATATTAGGTCATTTGGCCCAAATCCCACATTAAGTCAACCACTGCCCCTAGAAGAGAACCCTGAATTCCCAGCTCTCAAGGAGCCATGCCAGCCATTGGGAAGCATCTTTTCTTCAGAGTCAATTTAAAGGAAAGTAACCAAGAAAAATATTCCAAATTCCAGAAAGAAAAGCTTTACTTTGTCTTCTAAACCTGAAGAGGTGTGCTTCAATTTTTTAGCATATTTCTAGTTCTAGTCCTTAGGCAGTGAATATTATAATACTTTAGTGCTGTTTGATTTTTATTGAATAAAAAAGGGCCCACTATTTCAAAAGGATGAGTACTTTTTCCATTACAGGATACCAAATTGCTTTGTACCAGTGTCCTAAAGTGTACATAAAATCTGCAAGCCGTCATTAAGAGTGTGTGCAGATGTGTACTACTCAAGCAGGTATGCCCATAAAAAAGGTTACCATTTACTCACATCCAGCTGGTCATTACTACATCTTTGGCAGAATTTATTACCCCCACTTAAATTTGCTTACAGAGATGCTCACATGAGCACTTTCTATCTTCTGAAATAAGTGAGCTGAAATATTTTGGTTAATGGATCTTGGCAGATTCAGCTCATTAGTACTTAAGCAGAACAGGCACCAGACACATATGAGCAATGACTGTATCCAAATCAGAAAGAAATAACCTGGTTGTTGTTTCCAAGTGATATATCTTAACAACACATTGTCAGAGAGTTTAATTCTTCACCGAATCTGAATGACAAGTTTAGAAATTACAGGTAGGAGGAGGTCTGAAGAAGACCTTAAGAGGCCATGTCATCCTTTTCTATCTCCATATTTCTATGTCATTCTTGACAAGTTCTGATCCAACTTGTTTTTCAATTAATTCAAATGATGGAAACTTCACTACTCAGGCAGTGCATTCCAGTCCTGCACTAACCTTTCTGTTAGAAGGTTTTTCCTGTCATCTGATCTAATCTCCCTCGTGCTAATTAGAAATTCTTGCTGTAATCACACTACATTATTCAGTTGGTCCATATCCCTCCTGAACTGTGCACAAAATCAGACATTAGTGCTCCAGCTGACACTTTACTTGTGCCAAATACAGCAAATATTTCAGCTGAATTAGAGATAACACTCCTATTTACTTTTTTTTTTCCTTCAGAAAGGCATAACATTCTTGACTCTTGTCCAGCTTGTGGGCCATAATAACCCTCAGATCTTATTTTAGCCAGACATTTTTCAGTTTTTACTTACAGAGAAGAATTCTCTGTGCGTCGTTTTAGAGCTCTGTCTGTTTTCTCTGTGGAGGTTTTGAAAGACTGTGTTCAGCTTGACCTAATGATATAGTCTGCAATGAGCCAGAGACTGAACAGGTGGCCTCCTTAAAACCCTTTCAACATTAAAAATTCTAAAATTCTCTGACTTTCTGAGATAATTTTGAACTTGGGTTCTATTCTACTATGTACTCAAAAGTTGTCCATCTTGTTACCATTTGCAACTTTAATATAGTGATGATATCCTTGCCTTTCGATTATCACAAAAAGATTTGCACAGTTCTTAATCCAGGACAGACCCTTTGTTCCAGAATTGGATATGTTCCTCCAAATTGACTAGGAACCATTTCTAAAATATTCATGGAGAGGGGTAACTGCCATGTAACAGTACCGATTTTTCCCTGCTCAACACAAGTTGGATGTAAGTGTATGAAGTCTGAAACCCTCCCAATGACACCATATGTCAACCAGTGGCTTCTTCTTCAGGATAGATCTGTGCTCTTCCCAGACTTTTAACCTCTCCCAGAAGATCTAACAGAAATGCCATCCAAGTCCAGGTCTTTTACCCTCCTTCCCAGAGATGTATGATGTCTCATCTCTTCAGTATTGTTCCTGGCACTATTACAAGTTCTTACATGGATGAACATCAGCGTGAAGCAGTAGCCACTAGGGCAGATGAGCCTCAGCAAAATCTTCATACCATCTTGGATTAAGAGTACTGTCAGGGTCTATAGCTCATGGAATGTTAAGGCCAGTACTCGCATCACTTTCACTGCTTTAGGACTCAGTTGCTAAATAATTCTGTCTTTCATATCGTCTTTACAGTTCTGCACTGTGTCTCACAGCCTCTTGCTTCTTTACTACTGGAATGATAAACCATATGCTCTCAGTACCACCATGCTGGTATGGAGGTAGATTCTGCCTTAAATAGAGAACATCAGACTCTAAAGAGCAACCAGCTGTAGTCAACCTCAAAAACTCCTTTCCTCTTTTCCATTCTGCATAGCTTCCTGTGGGACCGAGTTTATTCTAATTAGATCTGACGTCAGTGATTGCAATTAAAGCCATCCAGACTGGTTTAAAGCCAACTATTTAGAGAACCTCCTGTTCTAAATCTCCTTGTGGAAACAATGGATGCAGCTTTAAAAAGTGGCTTGGTTTTTTTCATGACTCAGCTGCTAGAGATTCATGCAAGCTCACCAGCTCCTAGGTTTCTCACCAAAATGGTGGCCTTTGTCCTCAAAGTGGATAATTTCTTTGCTCCTATACCCCAGAGGGAGAGTTCTGGGAATAGGGAAGTGATTTCTTTGACCTCTCTGTCTTGGCTGTGAGATGAAGAGCTGAAAACGCATCCTAGACTTCATTTTTTGACAACTCTTACTTGACAGAAAAAAATAACTAAT
>VWZN01000370.1:24096-58362 GCA_013396955.1 Regulus satrapa | reverse complement strand
GGTGGGGGGGGGAAGGGGGAGGGCAGGTGGAGGTGGAGGGGGTGGAACTCAAACAACTTTTGGCACTAGAAGGTTTTAAATACTTGTTTTTCCTCCCTCCGTTACTAAATCCCAGCTCAGCCAAACCTGTATGTGTTTTTATCTAAGCTGAGTGACAGCATTAAAAACCTAACCTCATCAACATGCTGTAAATGGTTTGAATTAATTAATTTCCTCTGGAAATCTGTTGTATCCTGCATTTCACTTTAACCCCCTATGAAGAAGTCCCAACGTGGAAGTATCAGTTAGCACCATAAGCACAGCTCAGTGACAACTTTGTTGTTAATGAAAAATGGTTACTGTTCCACACAGAAGCCCATTGATGTTGATACAGCCAGTGCTCCTGTGAGCAAACATCTGGTCCGTGTTAGATGCTAATTCTAATTCTCAGTCAATATTTTTGTACACTGCTGTTGTTGGTAATTTATTGATATTACCTGGGTGTTCTGCAAAGCTGTTTTGATGTACGTAAAGCACATTTATTTTGTAATAATTGATTAATATTACTTCAACTTATATTGCCATGTTGGTTGGGTTTGTAAAGACCCACATCATTAATACCTACATTCTTGTTCAAGCCCCATTTGGTTCTCTTAAATGTTCCCATTTGAGGAACACTATCACTGTTCATTTATGTGCTCTGTGCTAATGTTCTGCCAAGGTGTGGTAATAGAAGGAAGTGTAAAGAGGACTTCTTCACATCCAAAATAACATTATAAAATTAAGCCTCAGTAATCCCCATCATAGGAGTAAGGGGACTGGATACAAGAAATATCCACACTGATGAAGTTTAAATACTTGCCCCCAATACCTGTATTAGGAAGGTAGTTGCACCAACGGCTGATTGCTGACTGTTGCTCATTGTACTGATAGATTTTTTAAATAAAATATCAAAATACATCTTATACTTTTTTGATAGTAAGGAAGGAGCTGCCATCTACCAGACATTTGTAAGTAAAACTGTATTGGAACGTATGCTGGTAATGTTGCAAATTATAAAAGTTAATAAGAATGTTCTGGCAGTTCAAGCAATAGTGAATTTAAGTGATTAAACTGAAGAATTGCACTGCTTGAGAAAAAAGGTGTCAGCATGAAGAGGCTGTTAGATCAAGCAGGACCCTTAGATAGAGCAACAAGGGAGAAAAAACTCAGGTTAAGAGTAATTATACTAGTTAAATTTTCCATCTGGACCTTTACATTTTAGTGGATAGGGAGGCAAAAAAGCTAATGAAGCCAGACAAGTGGAGGCAGAGAATGGGAGTAAGAGTCAGGGACTGGAGGACAGAGAAAATTAAGTGTGGATATAAGAAGTTAGATGAGGGGCAAAGTAAGAAACTAAACTGCTGGTGGAGGAAGGAGTAGGATCTGGCTTGAATCCCATGTCAGGCAGGGAACCAAGTGAGAGGAGACCTCCAGAAAATCAAGTTCAAGTTAAGCAAAGGCTTTGTGAACTGAAAGCAAGAACAAATGTACTCTGACCCTAAAAATGGCTGGACTAAAGGGATTTAAAATAGGTGCACTAGGGAGAAATCATTCATATTGGTGACAATGGGAAGAGGGTGAAGGGGAGGGGGGAATAAATGGTTCTTAATAAAAAGCCTTAATAATTTCTTTCCTAATTTTAGAGGGCATTACTTTGTATCTTTAGTATTTTAATGTCGGGAAATAGTGATGAGATATGCTCTGTAAATCTAGTTCATCAGAAGGGGGGCTGTGGTTTGAAACACATTGTTAAGCAATGAAGAGATCTTGAACATCCTCTTTTATAAAGAATCCTTGGTTGCTATGGAGGCAGTTTCAAAAGTCTTTTGTTAGAATATGTGNTTGCAGCTTTAAAAAGTGGCTTGGTTTTTTTCATGACTCAGCTGCTAGAGATTCATGCAAGCTCACCAGCTCCTAGGTTTCTCACCAAAATGGTGGCCTTTGTCCTCAAAGTGGATAATTTCTTTGCTCCTATACCCCAGAGGGAGAGTTCTGGGAATAGGGAAGTGATTTCTTTGACCTCTCTGTCTTGGCTGTGAGATGAAGAGCTGAAAACGCATCCTAGACTTCATTTTTTGACAACTCTTACTTGACAGAAAAAAATAACTAATGAATTTTCTCTCATCCAAAAGTCCATTTCTCCGGTTTGAACACGGTCTCTAAAAACAGAAGTAATCATTTCAAGATTTTTATTTGTTTAGGTGTCATAGTAATGAAAGACAACTCAACTATATGAATGTGTAGATACATGGTAAAAAACAGAAACAGTTGTGCAATGAAAAAGGGTGGAGAGGATAAAAAATTAACAGCTTTGTTACTGTGTGTAAATCCAGCCCAAAGCTCCACAGAAAAATTAAGAGAAGAAAGAGTAGTTTTTAACTGTGCCAGTGGGGCTTTGTAGCCACTGCTCCGGGGGGATGTCAGGGGTGCCTGTGATAGTGGACTAAGCGAAGATGTACCAAAGGTACATCAAAACAGCAGAATGGGTACCTCCCTGCACATGCAGTTTTTATTCTAGAGGGATCGAGGTCTGTTCAGACAGCTTGTAGCACTCAGGGAACACTGTTAAATTCTATTTCTGCCATCAAAAACATCCCCTTGAAAGATCCCTAAGACACCAAAACAGACAATCCACTTCTCTCCTTCCTGCAGTTGTATTAGATAATTTAATCTGGAAAAGGTGATGTGATGGTTCAATTGTCTTCTTTTCTTTGCATCTTCTTTCCATTAGCTGAAACGACTTTACAAATGACATGAGATTGTCTTCACAGAAATTTGTTTAAGAAGTTGAATGTAGGAAGCAGAATTTGAAGATTATGATCTTTAAAATTTGAAGATTTAAATCTTTAGGGAATTATATAAGTACCTGTTATTTCCATAAATTATAATTTGGGACATTTTGAGATAAGTGTTCTCAAGAAAATTTGTAAAACTACTCTAGAACTTAGTAAAATTNCCATAAGCACAGCTCAGTGACAACTTTGTTGTTAATGAAAAATGGTTACTGTTCCACACAGAAGCCCATTGATGTTGATACAGCCAGTGCTCCTGTGAGCAAACATCTGGTCCGTGTTAGATGCTAATTCTAATTCTCAGTCAATATTTTTGTACACTGCTGTTGTTGGTAATTTATTGATATTACCTGGGTGTTCTGCAAAGCTGTTTTGATGTACGTAAAGCACATTTATTTTGTAATAATTGATTAATATTACTTCAACTTATATTGCCATGTTGGTTGGGTTTGTAAAGACCCACATCATTAATACCTACATTCTTGTTCAAGCCCCATTTGGTTCTCTTAAATGTTCCCATTTGAGGAACACTATCACTGTTCATTTATGTGCTCTGTGCTAATGTTCTGCCAAGGTGTGGTAATAGAAGGAAGTGTAAAGAGGACTTCTTCACATCCAAAATAACATTATAAAATTAAGCCTCAGTAATCCCCATCATAGGAGTAAGGGGACTGGATACAAGAAATATCCACACTGATGAAGTTTAAATACTTGCCCCCAATACCTGTATTAGGAAGGTAGTTGCACCAACGGCTGATTGCTGACTGTTGCTGATTGTACTGATAGATTTTTTAAATAAAATATCAAAATACATCTTATACTTTTTTGATAGTAAGGAAGGAGCTGCCATCTACCAGACATTTGTAAGTAAAACTGTATTGGAACGTATGCTGGTAATGTTGCAAATTATAAAAGTTAATAAGAATGTTCTGGCAGTTCAAGCAATAGTGAATTTAAGTGATTAAACTGAAGAATTGCACTGCTTGAGAAAAAAGGTGTCAGCATGAAGAGGCTGTTAGATCAAGCAGGACCCTTAGATAGAGCAACAAGGGAGAAAAAACTCAGGTTAAGAGTAATTATACTAGTTAAATTTTCCATCTGGACTTTTACATTTTAGTGGATAGGGAGGCAAAAAAGCTAATGAAGCCAGACAAGTGGAGGCAGAGAATGGGAGTAAGAGTCAGGGACTGGAGGACAGAGAAAATTAACTGTGGATATAAGAAGTTAGATGAGGGGCAAAGTAAGAAACTAAACTGCTGGTGGAGGAAGGAGTAGGATCTGGCTTGAATCCCATGTCAGGCAGGGAACCAAGTGAGAGGAGACCTCCAGAAAATCAAGTTCAAGTTAAGCAAAGGCTTTGTGAACTGAAAGCAAGAACAAATGTACTCTGACCCTAAAAATGGCTGGACTAAAGGGATTTAAAATAGGTGCACTAGGGAGAAATCATTCATATTGGTGACAATGGGAAGAGGGTGAAGGGGAGGGGGGAATAAATGGTTCTTAATAAAAAGCCTTAATAATTTCTTTCCTAATTTTAGAGGGCATTACTTTGTATCTTTAGTATTTTAATGTCGGGAAATAGTGATGAGATATGCTCTGTAAATCTAGTTCATCAGAAGGGGGGCTGTGGTTTGAAACACATTGTNAAAAAAAAAAAAAAGTATACATTTTTGGCTCAAAGTAGATAACCAAGAAATAACAACAACAATAACAAAAAAAAATCCTGAACAAACAAAAATAAACCAAAACCAAAAACCACGGAAGGGGTGAAGAATCAGAAAGTCAGGCAAAAGCATACTGCCCATAGGGAAAAGACAGTATGTAACTACAGAAAGAGGAGATAGGTAGTAAACAAAAAGTGTACCTTTTAAGAAAAATTTCCACTTTTTATTGGTTATCTATTTGCAGAATGAGAACAAACTTCATGGGGAGGGGAAGGGCAAGCCTGCTCTTGCAGCCAGAGAATCAGACCTATGCAAAGTAAGGATGAACTGAAAGCTTCAGAAAAATCCATCTGTTCCAGAGGGCATCTTTCCTACCCTGCTCAAAAAGGTGCCTGAGCAGTTTTTAAGGAAAGAGAAACAGGCAGTTCATCCCAGGGTGTTTATGTTTTCTTACTCCACAATACCAAGGGACTGTGTTTAACATAAGTCTACAGTTCAGGCTCTCATGGCTTAAAGAGAAAGAGAGTGAAAGGTGTGGGCTTGCTTTTTTAAACCTCTTTTTAATGAATTAGAAACCCCTGGTTGTGTGTCACTACTGAAAAATCTGCCTTGGCAATTTTATGAAGGAGAAGCTGCATTGTTTCTGGGGAGCACTGCTGTCAGAGAGGACCCTGCACAGTCGGCATGAGCTGGAGAGCCTCTTGCTGAAGGGCAGGGATGCTAGAGCAGGAATGGCATCCTCCAAGCCAGCCAGGGCCCGCTGGAACAGCCTGGGCTGCTGAGAGTGCTGCAGCCCCATTGTGTGTTTGTGTCTGAGGCTGGGGAGGAGGGGCACACAGTGCTGTGAGAGGGGCCCATGGGGGCGGACTGGGGCTGGAAAGCATATGTGAAAAGCAGATGTGGTGTGTGTTCCTGAGCAGAGCACACTGTGACAGCAGGGGCTTGGGAAAGAAGGCTCAGTAATGACTGTGTTAAGATATTTTAATAAAGAAGTTACCTAGTGTAAATAAATCCACATGTTTTGTAATCCATACCCCATTCTGCATCAGCATCTGGCAATGTGGGGATTTAGCAGTGGTAGAATTAATGGTACAGCTTCCTATGATATTTAATGGGGAGTGGAAAACAATTAATGACTTATTTTAAATGACAGTCTCAAGAATAGTCTTCATTAACGAAGGCTCACTATTAAAGGAGATTATGGTTGCTAGAAGCCAGGAGGAATTAAACTAAGCAAGAACAACTTGGAAGAGGGATCCACATGCATAAGTAGTTTGTCATTATGTACTGTTATAACTAGGAAAGCTCAAAACCTGCCATAGAAGTGATTTGGGGAAGAAGAGACATTTTGGCTAGATTTTGCTTTCTTTGCTAGAAGTACCCATTTTATCTGACTTTTATTTAGTTTTTCTACCCTCTTAATTCCCTTCCCCATTTTTTCAACCCTCTTAATTCCCTTTCCCAGAAGCAAGGAGCAACTTTGTCCAAAAAGAGCAAGGAATGGACAGGAACAGGTGTTGTGGGGGCTTTTTGCTAGAAAATGCTGACAAAAAGTGTTTCTAATTTGCTTGCTTTGCCAGTGAACTTTTTCAGGAGAAATAAATAATGAGCTATGTCCTCAGTCTCTATGGATATGCTAGGTCAAGTAGCTTGTACACAGAGTTCCTGTTTGCCTCTAGTTCTAACCCTGTAAAACCACAGAATCATAAAATGTTGAGGGGTTGGAATGGATCTTTAAGATGAGCTGAATTTTTATTTCAAGAAAACAAGGCACAGCTTATAGGGGAGCATTGTCAAGCTATTGTTTTGTGGGGGTTTTGGGTTTGTTTTTGTTTTTTTCTTTTGGTTGGTTGGTTGGTTGGTTGGTTGGTTGGTTGGTTGGTTTGTTTTAGGGTTTTTTGGTGTTGTTTTTGGGGGTTTTTAGTATATATTTTATTAAAACATTCACTGAAGAGACCACTGGAAAGAAAATTGAAAATCACCCCCTTTAATCATTAGGAGTCTGGCCATGAATATTAAACTCTGCTCTTTTCCCCGACTTCTTTCATTCTCTGGATTTGCAGTCAGTACTATTCATCATTTTCTTAAGGTTGGTCATGTCTTAGATTATGTGGGATGCCTCTGAGATTGTTTTAAAAGCATGCAAGTTCATAAGGAGAGTGATAGTTGCAGTAATACTTCAGCACACCCGAGAAAGCCTGTGACCCCTCTTCAAAAGGGATGGGACACTGTCAAAGGGATTTAAATAATGTTGTCCAGAAAGCAATTTGTTATTTCTGTAGTCATCTGAATGTCCCAGTTTATGAAAGTGTTCTGCAGTTCTCTGTGTTTGTTCACAATTTCACACATCTCTGACTTTCCTAAGGGAGGAAAAGATCTACAAATTTAATACAAAGTAAAAATGTGAAATAGGGGCATTCATAGCTTGCTAATCATCACTATAATAACCATGTGAGTTCTGGGAAATTATAGTTGCCTAAGGCCCACAAAGTTGCTCAGCTATTTCCTGCTGGTTTTGCCCCTTCAGGAAAAGGAGCGTCAGGACCTTCCTCTCCCCACTGGCTGGTTTGTAGGAGGGTTTAAGGAAATGACAAAAGAGAGTGAAATGTTACCTTGTTTTCATAGGTTTGCTGCTGGTAGCTAGCCCTAGGGGAGGCAGGCATACTGGTAGTTAGAGCTTTGCCACGGCAGAGATTTCTGAGCTTAAAGAGAAGTGCTTGTTCTTCACTGAGCTAGGCGCGCCAGAGGCTTCAGTGGATNGAGTGGAGGATGGAGGATGGAGGGTGGAAGATGGAGGGGGGAGGGGGGAGGATGGAGGATGGAGGATGGAGGGTGGAGGATGGAGGAAGGCTCAGCACAGCCCTGCTCTTCTCCTGGCTCTGGGCTGCACCACAGGGCCCCAGGGCCCCAGGAGCAGCTGCCAGACGGGTGCAAGCGGCAGAGGCTCCCTAATGGGCAGTGCCTTGCCGGGAGATTAGTGTGGCAGAACGCTGCCTGTGCCTCCCTGCTGCAGAAACCCCCTGCGCTCCCCTGACACGCGTATACAAACCCTTTTCCCCAGCAGCCCCCGGAGCAGGAAAGCATCTGCCTTTGGGGTGGCTCCTGGAAGGAAACCCGGTCTCTCCAGTGTTTTGCTCTATGCACAGTTTGGAAACTGAGTTTGGAAACAGGTCTCTCTGTCAATTTATTTATGCTCTTTCCATTCTTGTGAGTCCTGATGATCTCCTGATTTGGCTTCAGAGACAGTCATGTGTGGTGAGGACACATTCAGCTTCTCCCAAGATGCAGCGCATTGGTCGGAACTAGTAAAGTTGCTCTGATGTCCCTGGAAGATTACATTCTCTCCAGTTGTTAATTTGTGCGGTAAGATTTGTGCAGCTTGGTTACACTCAGATCACCAGATCTGTCCGGGTATTGGAATCCCTGAATCACACTGGCAAGAATGTTTCTGTGCTTACTTTTTTTACTGTGGCATGGGACACAGTCCCCTAAGATCATTTAGTGTTTAAGTCTGAGTGTTTGAGTCCCAGCACCCTCTCAGGCACTGTCAGTCTCCACTCAGTCTCTGCTTTCTGTGCCACTTTGTCATTGCAGCTTTTGGTCCCGTACTGGGGATCTTCAGTAACTTCCTGTGGGGGTGGAGATGGGGGTTCAGAGACATATGGAATAAGATCTTCCTAACTAAGCCATCTCATGCATGGTTTCCTATAGTTTATAGAACCACACAATCACAGAATGCTTTGGGGTTGGAAGGGACCTTATTTGATCTAATTCCAATTCCCCCGACACAGGCAGGGATCCAATAGCTTTTTTGTTTGGTCTTGTGACATAGATGGTATTTTCCAGTCCTAGAGTAATAACAGTAGGAAAGAAAATGGGCCAAGACTGGAATATTAGTGGTACCATTAAAATGTTGTGATAAAGCAGCAGACGTGCTACAGAGAGACCCACCATATATTGTTACTGGCTTTCATTCAGACATTGCCACTCCAAGAGGATTCCTCTCACCTGGGATCTTCTGAAGTCACTGAAGTCAATGTTTTCTCATCCATCACTGATGACAGATGAAGCAAAATTTGGCTATGCTCTTAATTTAATCATCTCAGTAAGATTTTTGAAAAAACATTTCTCTATATGCTGCCTCTTCTAGGCCTCTAAGGAATAGCCTTTCCTTCTTTTAAGTAGTTAACTAGTACACCAGTGTCAATGTCAGTGTTCTGCTAGGCAGAAATAAGCCATGTTTCTCAAACACACTTGTTGGAGTAATACTGGAATGTCTATTATTTTTTAGATGTACAGATTTATCCAAAGAGAACTAAAAGAGGCTTTTTCTTTTTTTTTTTTTTTCATAAAGAGAGGATTAAAATCTATGTTGCCATTTTGAAAACATNTTTTTTTTTTTTAAATCTCACTGCAGTGGGAAAAAAAGACATCAAATTTGCTCCTTCTGTGCTTCTGGTTCTTTTGCACAAGTGTGTTTTCCTAGAACTTCTTTACTATTATGCCCTAGGGAGGAGTGTTAGCGGAGTCCAAATATTTATATGTTTATTAGTCTCTGCACATGTATTTTCCATTAACATCAATGGAATTTAAATGTGTACATAGGGAAGGGAAAATAAACAGTTAATGATCTAAGTGAGAGAAAGGGAAACATAGGGCCCCCAGAAATCCAGTTAGCTGTAGGGGGAGGAGGGGAAATTATTTTCCTGAATTAATTATATCTAATAGAAATGGAAAAGAAGACCTGATGGGCTTGGATCATTTCCTTCTGCCCTCTGCAGGAAAGGGATTGTATCTCTGTCTCTCTTTGTACATTATCTACTCTTGGAGACCTTCAGTGACAGTGAATCAAATGCCTTCAGAGCCTTTTCATCGGCAACTAATTACCATGAATGTCAAGAAATGTTTTCCTGATGTGCAACTTTAGAAAGAGAACTGCTTTCTCTGCTTGGAAAACACATAGCGAGTTATTAGTGTAGTTAATTGTGACAGAGAAAGAAAAGAGGTAGGACTAAGTGTAGAAAATCTCAAATGGGAAAGGGTGCATGAACATCGTCAGGATGCTCCCAGAAGAAGTACCTCCTTGCAGGTCAGCCAGTTTCAGAGCAGCCACAACGAGGAACTCTAAAGCATTACAAAAACCACAACTTTACTGTAATGTATGTCCTTGTGAAAGGAGATCAAAAGTAAAGTCCATCTCACGGTGAAAGAATGTATGTTGCAAAGTCCATTATCTCCAAAAATCTCAAATAAGCAAAGAAATGATGAGGCGAGTCACAGCAAGTTCAGTGTTCATGTAAGCAGTGGAACAAGCAAATCTGAGATATTTAAAGATGTTTGGATCACTTCCCCAGACAGAAAATTAGATTACAGAACAGCACGGCAGTACTTTCCCCTCCCATTCCAGCCCTTCTAACATTTCATTGGTGACCCCTGATGTCTCATTTAAACCAGTGACAAGACACTTGAGCAGCTGGAGCACTGCAGCTGCTGGTGCCTTCCCAGCACTGTATCTGTGATGCTATCAGTGCAACCCAGCAGCTAATGGGCACCAACACATAGCATTGGGAAACTGATGCAGATGACTGACTCTCCAGGGACCATGGAAAAGATACTCCTTCTCACAGAACATCTGAAAATATTTGTCTATTAATTGTGAAGGCCTTTCAGAGCAATGGAGTATTCTGTCTGGAGGCAGGCATTTCCAAAAAAGCCTGGAGGTGGAGGAGGTACATATGCCACTACCTCCATCTCTGGGAAGGGTTGTATCTTTTAGACAGAATTCTTTCTCTGCTTCAGCAGTGGTTAGTCAGGAATGTATTCTGAGCTGCGGTAAAAGCCAAGAGAAATTTTCCCTTCTGTAAATTTAACTAAGCTCATTATATCTTGGCATTTCACTATAGTGCCCAGCCAGTCTATTTTTCCCATTTCATTAAACTAACAGTAAGGATGTTAGGGGAACTTACAGGAAATAGGCAACCGACTCATTTCTGGAACAGCAGCTGACCTATATACTCAGAGGAATAAGAAAGCTTTGATGTTAGGTTAGGAACAGAGAAGTACATTTGACTGTCTAAGCTCAGAAGGACAGATAAAGTAGAAGAAGAGCATTGGTGAATTAATACCATTAGGGATAGTCATGATTGTGATAGTGACACTTTTATTAAAGGGGGAAAAGTAATGCTTTACTTCGGAGATATAATTTTCCCTGATATTTTAACTGCTATATCTCTGGGATGATCATTATCCTTTATTCACTTCTTAAATTCATTATTATTTTTCCACAATGGAACCTATTGAAGTTTCCATGGTATATTTCTAAATTGTTCTTGAAGGAATGAAGCAGAATATAGTCATTCAGAACAAATGAGAACTGATAATTAAGAAGAAATACTTCAGTAATTACAAGGTGGTTCAATTAAAGTAATAAAGAGAACCAGTTGTGATTGATCCATTCAAAGTCATAGTTTATTTTTACAAATTGGATTTGATTTCTGGCTAGCTGGGAACAGGCAAGTGATCTCAAGGCTGCAAGAAACAGATAAAGAAGTCACAATAATTAATTGCTTGCATTCAACCTTTTCTTATTTTCAAGGGAGAGTTGTTGCTAATGTAACAACTTTGCACCAGTGATTCCACTAAGATTTCAACAGGGTTTTTTTTCAAAGGGATCTGGAGTTATGTTTTTATTTCCACTGAGTAATTTTATTTATTTTATTTTATAGAGTCAGACTCTATGCATAAGTACATGCAGTGAAGCAAACAAAAATCTCACAAAGAGGGAAACATGAAAAGGCAAAGGAAAAGAAGTCCCTGCTAGTTCTATATTTAGAGAACAGTTGCAAGTAAGACTGATGGACATAGGCAGGCTGCTGTCAGAATAACAGATCCTGGAGTTTTGCAAAGCCTGGAGTACTGATTATCTCATTAATGATCCAACAATTTCATAGAGTTTTTGTTCAAAGATTTCATATATTGGTTTCTACACCTAAGGAACAATTTGAATAAAAGAATATTAGAAAGATACAAACTAGGCATGACACCATCTCATTTGCTGAATTAAGGCCACAGATCTAGATTTTCTCCCTTCTTTAAGTGATGACTGAGAAGAGTCACAGAGCTCAGAAAGGCAGTGAAGAACATAATACACTGAGTAAGAAGCTAATTAGATCCCCAAATTTCTGAAATTTCAGCCTACATTCAGATCCTTAGGCCAGGTCCAAGAGACTTCTTGGTGTATCTGAGTCCAAAGATAAAAATTCCCTACAGAAAAATCCCAAGTACCATCTAACATCACAGATACAGCTTGTCTTTAAACATCACCAGAATAGGTGTTGCTGCCCAGTTCTTATGTAACAAAAAGGTGATTGCAATATTCAAACAAGAGGAAGTGCAAGAGCCAGAATCTGTCTGATAATTTGAAGTTTGTAATTTCCACTTCACTAAACAGTTTCCTTCTGGAAAGAGAAAGTCTTCTAACACTTTAGGGAGTAACATTCTGCAACTTTCTTGGTGAAGATAGGCCATTTTCTAGGAAAGAAGGTAAGTTTAGCAGAGTTGGGTTTTGCCTTAGCAAAGTAAAAAAGATGTGGAAGTTAACATCTTAAGAATTGATAAAACACCATTGCTATGACAGAGGTCAGAAAGAAAGAAAATATGTAGAAAAAAAATCCCAGTTTTGAGCTATCACTTTCTCTCCTGAAAGAATTTTCATTGTATTCTATTTATCAGTGGTAATAAACCTCCCTATATATTAATTCAGAAAGATAAAGTGAAAGATGTTTTCCTACTTTCTCATATTTGTGAGGTCATTGCTACTAAAAATGTAAAAAATAATTACTGAGAATTAATTGTCTACAATTGGATTAAGGGTTTGTACATGTAAATGTACTTGGGGGAATTTAATTATGTGTGACTTGTGGCATTTGTTTGTCTGGTCAATAAAAGGTGATTTTTGTACATCTTTACCTGTTGTTCTTTCTTTTTAATATCCATCTCTTCTTTCATTAGAGAAGGAACATGAGAAAAAGTGATCAAACACCATCTTCAGAAGCAGTTTTTGCAGGATGATTTGTCAAGCACAATGAATGGAACATTTCATTCCGTTAAGTGAAAGGAATCTTAATTGATACTTGAGAGCAATTCCTTTGACAAGAAGAGGCTTTTACAAAGTTCTCCTACCCTACCCAGAATATTGTTCAGTTCAGTGATGCTAAATACAGGAATGTAACTTGAATGCATTTTCTGCTGGGTCTGAGAGAGTAATAAATACTTTCTGTACCTTAGTAGATGTAAAAGAANAACAAAAAAAAAACCCCCCACAACTCTATGTTTCAAAACAGAAATATAAAGCAAACAACAGCTTATAGAATATGTAAAAATATTACACTGCTAGTCCTATTTCCCTCCAGCCTCCCACCATGCTTAAGAGTCCATACAAATTACTTCAAATAGACTATTATTTTATCTTTGCTATATACAATGTGATAAATCCTATATTTCCTAGCATATTTGGTTTTCAGATCTTTTTTTCCATAATGGGGTTGGGGATTTTGGTCTGTATCTATAGCAGGAAGAAATAAAATTATCTTTTTTAAAATTAATTTTCTTGTAATAAAAAAGCTGGCATTGACAAGTCAGTTTAAATCATAGAAATTAAAAATGCAAGACTTCAGAAGATGTCGAGGGACCACATAGTCCATCCTGTTTCCTTGGAAGCATAAGAAATGAAGCATAAGAGATGAAAATTATTGAAAAACCTTGCTGATTATTCCAAAATCTTTCTCATAGCAGAAGTCAACTTTGTGGTCATGTTGCTCCTACTAATTTCTTAGCATCAGGAGTTGAGTTAGCCATCTGTCCCTTTCTCTGGGGTCACTGCCACCCTTGGCAAGACTCCAAAACCCTTGCCAAGGTTTTTCCTATTTCTTCCCTCATTGCTTCCTCTTCAGACTTAAGGATGTAATTTGTGTAGGCCTGGCAGAGCTCTTTCCACTTAAAACAGCTATAATTGCCTTCCAACATTTTGCTGCCTCTGCCCTCAGGAAATTTCCTGTGCTCCTCTTTAGAGTACAGCAAGTTGACCCACTGATCACAGTTCTCATTTTCTGTCTTACCCTCTGATCCTTCTCTCATACACACTTTTTGAGCAGGCTCTCAGCAGAACTCTCCCTAGCTTTCCTCTTTACTTGTCTCCCTTTTTCATCTGTCTTTGTCATCCATAAAAAGTGCTTGAGGTGTTTAGTGGAATATTTCTCTTGGTTGACAGGTTTTTTGTCTCTTTTCACTGTGTGATGAAAATGTGATGCCACAGACAGATGGATGGTGGCAATAGAATTGTTCAGCTTGCTAATCATTGCTTTTGTTATGTTATTAGCACCCTTATCTACATTGGTTCTTTAATGATAAAGAAAACAGAAAAGCAAACATTTTCAGAAGTATAAATGTGTACTTGTATACCTAAACCCCACTGCCTATCATATTTTTATCCCAATATCCGTAGTTTCTTATTTTAAGATAAGATTGAACTAAACAGAACCAGTTTAAATAGTCTTAATTTTTTTACACAAAAAACTAATTATCAGTTGCTATTTTTAACAATTAAAGCAAGAAAATAAGTCTACACCCAACTATTTTATATTAAATTAATGCTCTACATCAGGAGACATCTTAATGATCCTTGACATTAGATCCTCAAGCCTATAATATTACTTCCATGTCTCATTCACATCTGCAGTGTAGAAATGCCTGGTGAGCCAGTGCAAAAAGCCAGCATGGTCCACCTTTTGCTATATGTTTTCTCTTCAGGCACTCCTCACATACAAGAATCTTGGCAAATGCAGTCTTGAAACACCAAAAGCTTTAAGTCAACAGAAGCTGTTTCCTCTGAAAATCCTGTTCAGCAGTGAGACATTTATCTGCCACTGGAATACTGTCACCACCTGCAGTATACTGTGTTACTGCTACTCCAATTTGCATATTATTATAGAGCAGAGTAGGAAAAAGAGCTTTCTGCACTTAGAGGGATTTTAAGATCTAAAACATGTTTATCCCATTTAAATTTTACAAGTTTATTAAAAATGAAACGCTCAGGGCTAATTAATGACAAGAGCGCAGAGTTTTCATTTTGTTGTTGGACCAACAGCTGCCAATTAGCCTTATATAAATTAGTTTTTGCTCAGTAAATTCTGCTATTTGTACTTTGAGTGAAAATACAAAGAATGTGTCCAATTCAGATGCTCTCTGCACACCTCTGCAATCCTAGACACCTTCATGTTCAAATGCTTCATGAGATGTTTAACTATCCCATCTTAACTGAGAAAGAGAAGACATTCTCAGAGATGATTAAGCCACACAGAACATCAGTCAAAACCTAAAGTTTAACTAAAGTTTCTGACCTTTTGCACGGTTTGGGTAAAACCTCTGGATGAAAAACCTTTTTCTGATATCCAGCCTAAGCCTTCCCTGACTCAGTCTGAATCATACATGGACACAGAAGCACACTCCTGCTGAATTACATGGCATGTATGATATAATGTTGTTATTGGTTATATTTTGGGTGTGTGGAAACAGGTGATACCTGTCATGGCTGGGGTAAGGGATGTTTGTAACTGTACTGCTGTCACAGAATACATACACACACACACACACACCACACACACACACACACACACACAAATTGTTCAGAACGTCTAAAAGTTTTATTTCAAGTGTTTCACATTGTCGCAGCATTTCACAGCAGTTGCATATCACTTTTTTTCCCCCTTTCTTTTTTATTTTCACCTTCTGTTCTGAATGATGTCACATGTTGGGGCCTTTGAAATTTTGTAGTCTACAGAAACATTTAAGACATGCCCAGATATATCTGATACCTTTTTGTGCTCCATATCACTCCCCATTGCAGTTGAAACTACTTAAAATCAGTAGAGTCTTTAGCAGACCCCATTGCACTCCCTGGTGCTCTTCTACTTGGAACTGATTCCATACTTGGGGTTACTTGGTTTCAAGGCTTCCTGACAGTGCACACAGCACTGACATTTTGCTACCAAAATGAGGACAAGCCACTTTGGAGGGGAAGGAGCAGTGCCAGGCCAGAAAGCTGCAAAGAACCCAAGCAATTTAAGCCTCCTACTCCCACTGCTTCTTTCTTGTTGCTGCACAAACATTATCCCTTGCTCAGTGACAGCCGTGAAGGAGCAGAAGGCTGTGCAGGTAGGAGGCAGAGACTGGCTACTCAAGCAATGCACTCACTGCCTGTCCTCATCTGCCATCTCAGGCAGTCTGTCACTGTAGGCTACTGTTTACTTTGCCTGTGACTAAATAAGTCCTGTTGGTTTGGCTTAAATTACTATTCTTTCCCAGTGGAAAGGCTTTGTAAAAAATGCCACCTTTCTCACTACAGGTTTCAATGCTTAGTGTTTTCTATAAGTACTTCTAAATCCCTCATAAGCATTTTAAAGACCTGTGACATGGAGGACTGCTGATTCTAAAACAGGATGAGCTTTTTAATTCAAACAATGGTAAAGTCTTACAAAATGCTTATGCAACCTGACTTTGTTTGACTTTTATTGTCTTTTCTACACAGATACCCCAGTCTGGGTGGTTAGTTGCCATTATAGTTCAGGAAAACTGTCACTTCAGGATACAAAATGTATTTGCAGCTCTCATTTCTGAACACAGAGATGTTCCACAGCATCCTAGTACATGTACAAGAATTACAGTGATGCTATAAGCCCTGTTGCCAGGATACTTTTGCAAGACATTTTTCTTTGCTTGTCAGTTGAAAATGGTGTGAAATAGCTGTTATTTAAAGTGTTTCAAACTACTGTTCACCCATAATACTTTAAGTAGCACAATAGCTAGAAAGCATGAAGTGGAACATCAAAATCTATATGAACAATGCTTACTATTAATATTATACCTACAGGATGATTTCAAACCCCTCAGTGAGCTTAGAGAGAGGCATGACCCTCTGAAGTACAATCTCTTTCAAAATTCCTATGCACTAATTCTGTCTCTCACCATCTGCTTTATGGGAATGCACTTTCATATAAAAATGGAGTTGAGTCTTGAAGATTACAAAGAAGAAAGAAGATTCAGCTACAAGACCCATTATGTACCCCCTATGTAAGCCAGAAGTAGGTGCTGCATACCATTTTACACAAAAATACATTTTTGAACAGAATCTCAAGATTTCTGAAGCATTCTTTACACTGAGCTCTTCAGTGAGCTGCCTGGAGTCACAGTGTTCAACATCTCAGAAACTGTTTTATCATCATGAGTCTCAAATGCTCTGCTGCTGTCTGATATTATAAGCTAAAGTATTGAGACAGAAATTATACCTGCATCCCACCAGGCACTAAGTGCTCTGTGCAAGGGACATCTATAAAGGAAAGGCAGGTATGTGCCCTAGACTGAGCATCAGTTTCCAGTGAATTGCAAAGTGATTGCAATTTGAGGGAACTTGGCTGACAACAAAGTCTGACACTTAGATGACAACAAAACCCAAAAGGGTATAATTTCTCTGCCTAATTTACCTTCAGCACATGAGAAAGTAATCCCAGCTCCATTGATCTCTCCTCAATAAAAGCCTTTTTTACCTACTACCTCAAGAACCTGAACACATTAGATTATGATGGAACAAACTGTGGGTTAAGGGGGGTATTTAGCATTGTGTAACAGCTCAAACTGCTTTGTAAAGTAAAACAACTTTAAAACATTGATACAAATATTTTGTGTGCGCTATTACTGTCATTACCTGAAAACTCACATTTGAGCACTCTGACTAACTGAAAAGGTGCATCTTTTTCATACTCCTTGGTGGCCTCAAAAGTAGAGAAAATCACTGTGCTGTTTCCTTCTCTATGATAATTAAATTGCTGTTCTGCTGGCATGAGCCAAGTGATCACAACTCTGCTAACATGAGTAAAAGTGGTTTGGAAAACTCTCTGTAAATAAGTTATCCTGTGTACACTAGAAAATCTGGGGAGCTTGTGCACACAACTGTGTGAGAGCTAATCTACAGAACAGTGACAAAAGGAAAGAACAAAAGCAAAAATAAACACAGGATTAAATTGAATTCTTTTCATATTAAAACCGGATACAGTGTAAGGAGATGAATTATTGAAGTAATCCTGACATCACAGATAGTGCAGTGATGCAGTTTCTAATGTGAATTCTCATCCCAAGAGTTTTAAAGACTGCTGGATGTTAGGGGGCTCTCAGTAGTTTGTCCTTAGTTGTAAAACACACTATGAAAGACAGGTCTCGCCTACTTTGTGCTCTGTTCCAGTCTGGAGCACACAGACTGGACCTCATTTCCCTCTGAACCCTGGTACCTTTCTGTCAGCAGAGGATGATCCTTATTTGTGACAAAGCATAAAGAATTTCAACTGGAGGAGGCAAAATCTAGTGAGATTATGCACAGTGTATACGCAGGACTGGAAAGAGAACCCCATCCCTCTGTTCTGACCAGGGGTGGCCCTTGACAGTGCAAGAAATTAGCAAAATTACCAAGGACACTGAGTAAAATTCCATTTCAAGAGTCCTTTTTATACACAGCATTTCCTCCACTTCTGCCAGAATTCTTTATAATATAGTATAAAGTGAGGAGTGAAAATTGGCTTTGGAAGACACCAGGTATCCATTGCTGCACTGATTTTCCTATATTTCCTTTCTGCCAAACCTGTCCTGGAGATGTAAACACAATGAAGTTGTGAGACCAAGGCACTTCTTGGTGAGAGGGGTGTGTGTGCTTACACTTCATTTAGCAAGGACAGAATTCTATCTGTACAACACAGTGAGAGTGAATAATCCACTGTATGCAGGAAGCAAACAGTTGCCATTTTTGTCTAAGGGAAGATCATAATATTTAATGCTAGGTTATAAATAGACCTTATAGATCTTTCCTAAATCCTTGAATATAACAGGAGCAATTAGCACTGTACCATTTGCATGTTCAAAACCCACACTTGCTCTCTTGACAGTCATGCTCCCTCTACCTGTTTTTTGCCAAGGACTTAAAAAAAAAAAAAAATCTTCCTTGAATTCCTTGTAGTTTCAGGTGTGCTGCCTGTTTTTCACATCCTCCTGTCACAGGCAGTCATGCACAGCTCCACCAATGCATGCCCAGGAGTGATCAAGGAAATCTCCTCTGTCCTCTTTAGGTTTTTTCCCAATCACAACTTCCCTTACAGTCCAATGCATATTTACTTTTGCTATGATTTATTCCCACTTAGCGTTGTAAGCACACCCATTAACTGCAAAGATTTTTGTGATTGCCTATAGATCATGAGCACACTTTCAGGATGCTGTCAAAATATTTCAGCATCAGACTGTCATTGCAGATAGGAAGGCTGGCATTTTTAGCTCATCTTTCTCCCTTTTTTGTTTGTGCCCCTTGTACAAGGATTCCTCCTTTCAAATTTGCTTTTTACAGGACATATTTCCAATACTGTTTAAAGTTGTGATCTGTGGTGCAATGTCGAGTTGGGGGCCAGTCACCAGGGGTGTGCTCCAGGGGAAAGTATTGGGGTCAGTATGGTTTAATAGCCTCATTAATGTTCTGGAGGATGGGACAGAGAATTCAGATGATACAGGGCTGGAACTAATGCTTGATACACACTGTGTATCTCCACAGGCTGAAGAAATGGGCAAACAGGAATGTGAAGAAGTTTGAGAAAAAGAAGTGTGAGTCCTCCACCTGGAGAAGAATAATCATGTTCACCAAAGTGGGGGCTGACTGGATGGAAAGCAGATTTTTGAGAAGGATCTGGGGGTCCTGGTGAAAATAAGCTGGACATGATCCAGCAATGTGCCCTTGCACCAGAACATCTTGGACATCATGAGGTGTTGCCAGCAGATTGTGAGGGGGGTGATCCTTCCCCTCTGCTCCACACCCATGGGAAACACCTGGAGAACTCTGTCCAGCTCTGAGTTTCCCAGAACAAGAGAATCATGAACATGGTGGAGACAGCCAGTGAGATGCTTAAGGAACTGTAGCATCCCTCCTGTGAGTAAAATCTGGGAGAGCTGGGGCTGTTCAGCCTGCAGAACAGAGGGCTCTGGGGAAATCTCACTGCGGCATATGAATACCCAATGAGGGAATAAGAGCAAGGAGACTCTCTCTTCCCAGTGGTGCTCAGTAGAAGGACAGACATGCATTGTTTGTATCTAAACATTAGTATAAACAGTTTTATGGTGAGGGTGGTCAAGCACTGGAACAGATTGCCAAGAGAGTTATGAAATCTTGGTTCTTGGAGATATGCAGAAGCCAACAGGACATGGCCCTCAGCAAACTGCTCCTGTTGACCCTGATTTGAGCAGAGAGCTTGAACTTGATCTCCAGATGTCTCTTCTCATATCAATTCCTTTTAGTCTCCTCCTACATTACCCATCATGAGGCTTATACTGCCTACCAGAGGCTTCAGCTAATTTCCAGTTTTCCTCTTCACCCTCCCAGCCACAGTTACCATTGATCATATCACCAGTGTACTCTGTAGTGCAGCCCTGCTCAGCATTACAGTCACAAAGAGATGCACAACAGTGGTAACAATCCATCAAACACCGAGGCAGATCATAAAGTGCTGTCATGTTTTAATGTCTATTTTATTAGGATTATGGAGGGAGGAGTTTATAATCAACAGATAAAAGGAAGTAGTGTTAGTAGAATAACCTACTAGTTATTGAAGCTGATGTCCTGAAAAATCTTTAATATCTAAGTTCCTTCTTTTGTTTTTTTTTTCCTATTTTTTCCCCCTGACATTCTGTATACAAGGGCAGTGCCCTTAAAAAAAAAAAAAAAAAAAAAAAAGGAATGTGGCTGGTTATTATTCATTAGTCTCCAGAGTTTCCATTCTTCTAGCAAATGCATGCTTTCCAAGCAAATTATTTCCTAAATTGTAGTTCTTCACTGAAACAACTTCAGCAAGTTCAGAACAACGCAGCTTCAAGATCCTAACAGGGAATTGAGGGCTGTAGAAAACTGTGGAGTTAGAGACAATCCCCAGCAGTAGGGAGGATCTTGATTTTGTTAAAAACCCATACATTTACTTTCCTGGTTGGCTGCTGAAGGAGAAGATCTATGTAAGCTATTAGATAGTAACTAAATACTAATTTTTTCTTTTTTTTTTTCCCCCCTCACAGAAATGGTAATTACCTGGCCACTGTATCAGATTCTCCTCATGCAGATCCAGGCACTTATCCCCCTGTGTCTGCAGCTCAAATAAACTGTCTGGTTGCGCTTCAGTGGAGGTTTCTGTTCCATTAGGTGGAGAGAAGAACAGCAGATGTTTGTGATTTTTTTTCCTTGAAAAGCAAGTTGGGCCTTGCAAACCAAGATCAACAATTTTATTTTTATTTGAACTCCACAAATATCACAGGATTCTGGGAAATCCCAGAATTTCTCAACCTGTAAGGAGATATCTGTATTTCAAGTATATCATAGATTGAATTGCATGAACCTCTGTCTCAAAAAGATAACATGATTAATGGAAATGTCTGATCCTTTCTCCTTGAAGTTATTAACAAAGCAAATCATGTTTGACTAATCTCTAACACATGCCAGTGTTTGAAGAGTTAATTAACAAACATGGTGCAAGGAAGAATGGTATAGGGATTTAATACCACTCAGGGGCACTAAAAGAGAAAATAAAACAATTCTGCCTGTGTAGGGAGACTGTATGGAACACAGGCACAGCTCATATGGGTGCTTATCCAAACCCCCAAAAAAGTCACATTCCATATACTTGCAGGTAATTTTTCAGGAAATTATAGGGTATTGTGTTTGTATATTTATGTATTTTTTTCTTGTAAGGATTTCTATTTTATTTCAATGTAACTCTTTTCTCTAATTATCCAAACTGTCTAAGTGTTTAAAATAACTCTGAAAAGTTTGATGGAGTGTGAGGACAAACTGGTCAGGTAAATATTTTAAAATGAAATTCAAACATTTCTTAAATCCTGCCCTATTTCAGTCTCAATTGTAAAAGTTTTTACTTTATCCTTCCAGCTTCAATGTTCATGTGCTTCTCTCCTGCCTCTACCATCATCTTAACTTTCACCTTATGACTACTGGGATTATCCACTGGTCAGAGAAAACCTACTCTAAGTCTCAACATATCCATAGCAGGGCTTTCTGATATTTTAAAGCTGGTGGTTCTTTTTTCCTGTCAAAATATGAGCTAAATCAAACTAGTTTGAAAAATTACTATTTCTAAAAATGTGTGTGGTTTAAATATTTTTTTAAAAAAATATTTAAATTAAGCAAAACATCTGATTGACTGGGGAATAAAACCAGAACCACAGGATATTCATTAAAAAGGCATACCTTAAATTATTTTGAAAATATTTCATAAGTGCTTTTAAAACTTGATAGAATTATGTTCAAATTTAAAAAATAAAAATCACTTAAATATATATATTTTAAAATCTTAATACATCTCAACCAATTATAGTCTGTCCTCCATATGGTGAGATGACCAAAATTCCTCCTAACCACTAGCAATACTTTAAAGAAAAAAATAAAATTACATTAGAAAAAATAAATATTCTCTGTTAGAAGATTGTTCTAGAAAACTGTTCTAGAAAGGGACAGAGACAACTGAATTGACAAAAGTTCAATTCACAATCACAGTAAGTGGTTAATATGCAGTAATAGAAAATGGGGAGAAAGAGATACAAATGGCCTTTTGAAATCTTTTAGATTTCACTTACTTTGTTTCAAATATGTTATTGAAGTCATGCCACCTGGTAAGCTGTGCAATTGAGCACCAGTTTTTCTCCTGGTGTGACAGAAGCTGGCATATAAAAAATACTTTCCTTCTTGACTTTGAAGAGGATGAAATGGAAAGAACCCTCATTTTACATCACCCTTACTTTCAAAAGGCTTAATGCACTCTGTACTTACATTTGTATTCACTTTTAATTTTTCTATCCGGTACACTGTCCTGGTAAATTGAAATTTCATGGGTTACTTCTAGAGAATAATGGATTCACAGTCTGGTTTGTTTTGGGTTAGAATGGAAAT
Organism: Regulus satrapa; assembly: GCA_013396955.1. Lineage (NCBI taxonomy): Eukaryota > Metazoa > Chordata > Aves > Passeriformes > Regulidae > Regulus > Regulus satrapa. The sequence goes on along the minus strand of VWZN01000370.1, from coordinate 35,860 downwards.
TAAAGATCTGCCCTGGGCAGGGACACCTTCCACTTGACCAGGTTGCTTAAAGTCCCCTCCAGCCTGGCCCTGATGCTGTTAAAATGTTCATGTTTGCATTTAGCAAAACTTATTTTGTCCCTTGACTATTCTTTTCCTCATGCTCTATGTCATCTATTTCACCCTTGAATATACTTTTTGTGAATGACTGGTTTCAAGAATATCTGCCACTATTCACATAATTCTCAAATTATGGAAATGTAAAACATCTAGATAACAGCTCTTGTATTTTAAGTAAGCAGTCTAGGAAAAAAAAAAACAGACAAAAATTAAGTCAATTAAGTCTATTAAGCTCAAGAAAATGACCATTTCTATATATAGTCTTCATGGGAAGTTTAAGATTAATTTTCAAAATCATAAGAATTTTATTCAAGGAAAGAGCAATGTTACTTCAGAATATTACCTGAGTTATAAAGATTATATTCTAAATTAAATATGTGTTTCTAGGGAGAATACATCTGACCATAACGTGGAATTTAAACAGATTCCAGTAGTACTGCTACCAAAATAATTCACTCTGGCAATGGGAGGAAATGAGTCATAATCAAAGAGGGAACTGCAAGTAAAAATTCTTCAGATCCTGTTACTGGTGCTGATATTCTGTGTCATCTTCTGGAAATTCACTGAACTGGTTTTATTAATGATAATATGGCACTTTCTTCGCAGGGGAGTTGTGAGGGCGCTTATGAAGTGCTCTGTATCTCCAGGAAGAAAGTCACTGCACAAGTACAAAGTAGCAACAATTTCTTATCATTTCTACTCCAAACAACCGATCTACTTGCTTATTTCTATAGGGCAGATGATTACTCATTCCTCCTTTACAGCATATAAAGTAGCTGCTCTGTTAAACAACAGTAAAAATTTAAATGTTAGAGGCATTTTGAAGAGTATCAATATGGAAAAGGGTGGGGGAAGGGGCAGGGAGGGGACTGCCCCTGCCATCAAAGTATATCCTTTGCACATTCCTGGCACTACATCAAGGTTAAGTTAAAAGCAGCACTTGAAGGCACTTGCATGTGGTAGATTGTACAACAAGGCTCATTAGCCAATGGTGAGTCTTATGTAAAGGTCTTTAATGTGGTGCAATGGCATTTTTCAGCCCCTTTTAAAAGGGAAAAAGTTAATAATGTGAAAGTTTTATTACTTTTATTCTTTTAAAGAAGTGCCTTTCTGTAGGGAAACATTGTGGCTAGTTAGAGCAAAAGCTCAGGGAATTTCCTTCACTCTGGGAAGGACTGCAATTATACAAGGGGAAGGGACCACAGCAGTAAACTGGCAACATACCAAGGTCTTAACCCCTGAGACAGGAGGTGGAGGAATAGGTGTTAGCAGTCTTACACAAGTCCTTAAAGCATAAACATATGGTAAATCCATTACCTAAACTACAAAGAATGGAACCTTGCTAATAAACCTATTTACTAGGTTAAATAAATACAGAAAGTGTTTTAAAAAGGCAAGCTGTGTGACATTTTAAAATCAAACATTTTTCACTTGTCAGAATTTGTTGTTGGGAATCCGTGAAACATGATGGCCCTTCCAACCCCATGAACACACACAGTCATGTTCTTCCCACTCGGCCCCAGCTCAGCACTCACTGCCACCACATGGAACCAAGGGCATTTATTTCTGAGCTCCTGTGCCACTGCCTGCACAAACACAGTTCATCACCCAACTGGCTGCTGGCACTCATGATGAACAATAAAATGTTGGTAGGATTCAAGTGTACTTATCACCTTGTTGCCCAGCCCCGTGCTCCATGGTGTGTTTGATTTTATCCAGCAAAAACACCAGTCTAATTCCAGAAGTAAAAATATTGAGCAGGAAAAAAATACAAACCCAGTGTCTTTGGAAGTGGCATGCTGCCAGTAGCTTTAGCAACAGCTCCACAGATCATTTTTGCATCACCTGTGGTGCAAATATGTTATTAGATAGTCATAAAGGCTGCTAAAGCTAAGGAGAATTGTGTTTTATAGTTACTTTACCAAATAATTGCCCTTCCTCAAGATGTGGGAATGGGCTATCCAGGAACATACTTAAAAGCTTCTCATAGTGGTTTCATGGATTTGTTACAAAGAGGTGGCATTAATCCAAAGCCAGCTGAAGTCAGTGGGCTGATTCCCTGCCCGATTCCCTCCCTTTGAAAGGAGGTGGTGTGGACACACAGCTGAGGTGGCAGTGTGGCAGCTTTACAATCAGGTGCCTATTAGATGGGGTAGCTGCTCAGGGGCACTTCTCTCCCGCAGAATTCATGTGAATTTGCACTCTCATTTAGCAGTCTATGGAAGGAGGTTTTCTGCTGCCGGTAAGTGATATGCTTGTGATGAAAATTATGTTGCATCAGGTTCAAACAAAGTTTTATTCAAGGAAACAAAAAGGGGGAGAAAAGGTTTTAAATTTAATGTGCCTTTGGAAATTCAGTGGTATTTGGTCATTAACTTGACTGAAATCCATCTAAGTGTATAGTCAAACACAAGCCACTTGTTCTCAAGCAGTGTTTACGGATAAGGAAGCAAGGTGGGAGATCTATTACTTCTGCCCATACTCCCCATCAAATCCCCCTCTGTAAATACACAGTCAAACATTAATGATGACCCTCATCTGCTTCAGGTTCATTAAGGGAGATGCCTGTGCCTGCATGGAATGTCACTGACATCTAGCATGGAGCTGTAGTGCTAGCAGAGTGGAGAGTATCAGATTTAAAAGGACTGAATTAGTATAATTTTAAAACATTTTATTATAGAAGATAGGTAACAGGCTGTAATTTAAATAAAGTGCTTCAAATTGTGTAGTTGTATTTTTGGTTTGATTTGAAAAAAAGTCAGTATAAAGTTGCAGTTGTAGCCATTAGTTATGTGATTTTAAAGAGTGGCAATATATAAATAGTTTCCTTGTGGTAATTTTAAGTTAGGAGTATTCTATTGTTTAACAAATGTTGAGGGAATTTTTTTTTCAATAAAAATATATAAAGGAAGAAAACATTCTATGTAGATTATAAGGCTTATTCTCTAACAGTGCTGTTATTCCTGATAAACTCTTATCCAGCTGCTGATGTGACAGTCTGTATTAACTGACAGCATCAATATTACACTGCACTCAAAAACCCTCAGGCAAATAGAGAAATCAAGTGTTTTAACTAATGCCATTCCAGAACCATCTAAATATTTTACACATATGAGTACACCAGGAGCACTACATACACCAGCTGGTATTGGATAAGATATTCCTCTGCATTTTAAAGTTATTTCAATAGTGCAAAACAGAATAACATATTTAGATAAATTTTTGGAGCCATTTGGTACCTCAGAAAGTTTTTATTTGATTTTATCTCAATTTTTTTTTTTTTTTGCAACATTTGCCATATTTTTAGCCATCACAGATTTTTGATGAGAAAGAAAAAATCACAAAAGCAACTCTGAAACTGGATACAGAATAAAGCAGATCTGTGAAGGGTGATCAGTGAACATCAGGAGTTCTAAATATGCAGATGGCATAAAAGCTTCTAAAATAAAAAGGTATTATGCTTGGTTTTCATGTGGCAATAGTAGCTAACACAAGACATCAGCAAGATGTGGATCTTGCTGATACCTGTCTGGGATAGCAGCACAGCCTTTACTGTATTCAGATGATCCTGAGCATACTTGTAGGAACTTAGGGTATTGATGGAGAGGAAAGGGCACAAACTCCTTCTTTTTATCACCTCTCCCCACAAATGTGCACGGGGTGATAGGGGCCATTTGCTCATTTAAAGCTGTCACTTTGTTAGGCACAAAAGGGTGGGAACCCTCTGGCCAAACACAGGCATTTGCACCTGAGTGATTCAGGTAATAAAATAGGGTGTGAATGACCCAAAGGTTATGAAGGGACGAATTGCTTGCTGAAAATATCTGTGGACTATAAAAAGAGACAGTGTGGGTAGCCCAGAGGTACCCACCTGCATCATGGGCTTTTAAAGGTGTTATGAATCTTTTTTGGTACACAGAAGAACAGATGGAGTTTTCCTGAAGTCATATGGAAGCCTGAGCATTACAAGAAATGAATCTCCTCTCTCTCAAGAGATGACCTGTCCACAGCAAATGGATGCAGCAGAATTCCCTGCTTATGTCAAACCACTGAAGCAAGTAGCACAAGTTACACAGGGTTGGTGCTCACAACCCAGGAAACCCCTGTTGGGACAAACAGCTCAGCAAAAAAATGGATCTGCATTTAATTTTGGGGTTGTTGGTTGGTACAACCACACATAAAATCACTGGTAGTACCTCTGTGAGCTAAATATCCCACATAGAAGTGCTATGAAGATTTTATAATTCTTATGCACAGTAAGTTGGAGCCAGATGCACACTACAAGAGGTCTCTTTCAGGTTCAAGCTGTGAAACCTGAAAATGGTTAAGATGAGCAATGCGCAAAATCCCCACATAACCACCTGGTCAAAGAGTGTACATTAGGTGTTTAAATATTGCACAATAAGCAAATATTGGATAAAACCAGAAATACTGAGGGAATGATCAGAACCCCAAAACTTTCTCCTCTCACCAAAGTAATTTTACCTTTGCTTGCAGAGCTAGCCTAGCTCTATCTTCCTCTCCTTATATACGTAAGATGTAAAAGCCAGTCATCTCAAGTTCTACTGCCACTAAGCTCATGTGAAAGGCATGCAGCTCTGCTTCCTCTGGCTGTGCTTAAAATATCTATGAAATAGCTGCCTGCCCTCTAAGAGACATCTTCTTGTAAGACTTAGTTTGCATTTTTTTGAACTTAGCCTTCAGAGACATCTAAGTCAGAGCTGCAGGTAAGCATCTAAGCTCAAGATGAAATAGCAAACTTCACAGGCATCCCTTTTTCTTACAATCCTTGTGCTTTGTCAGTGATTCCACTGGCAGCAGAAGAGCTGTTTCATGGGACACTGTCCAGTTTAATATGCTGGATATTCAAATTTTTCTCCTCCTATTCAATGTACTCTGAACTATGGTGTCTGTGTTGGGGTAGTCAATTATGCTCCTAGACCCAGACATCAGGAGTGACAGAATAGGCAATGGCATGCCTGAAGGGATATTCTTAGGCTGATTACTCACTAGCTCTTTTCTTTCTCAAAGGCAGAAGTTCTATCACAGGACCTCTGTGAGGCAAACTGGGCAACAGCAATAAGCCTACAGCCCACACAGGCAGAACTTTGAGGAACATAAGTGGGTTGAGCAAATTCCTTCTCTTTGCATCCACCTGCCTGCAGTTCCAAGGCACCACTCATCCCTAGCAGGTATGGGGGCTCCCAGCAGCACAGGGAGCTGCAGAAAAACCTCTTTCTTGTTAGCATTTTATGCACAGCACTCTGAGGTACTGAGCTACTCGGGTGTCCTGCTGTAGATATAAACCTGTCTGTTCCTGATGTCTCAACACCAGAATGGGTGAAGGCAAAAATCACGTGTCCAAATGTGTTTGAGGTTAATCTTAAACTGTGCATTGCAGAAGGTGTTTGTTTATTTTTTTCTCAGACTGTTTTCATAAGCACTTTCTGGTTGACTACCACAGTCTCTTTTTTTCCAGTTTCTAAGGAAAAACTCAAAGCTCTCATCTCTTTGAATGCCGTGGTTGACAAATCACTGGAACCATCAGCCCTTGCTGCATGTAATTTTCTGGGAAAGAAAATACAGTTTTCTAGAATAAACACTTTCAGATGGATTATTTGTTTAAACAGTCCACATTTTTCAGATGGAATTATGATATTCATAAATTCAAATGTACTTGTATGTTCTGAACAGTATATTCTCATTTTCTCAAGGCACCTGGACTGCTATATGTACTCATTTGCAGTGGTACACAGCAGGTGCTAATGAAGCAGAAATGTTAATTTATTGTGAATTTAAGCAAAATAGCACAAGCAGAAGATCCATTAGATTGTTTGACATTTCTGGTAGATTTTAGGGGTTTAGGATTGCTTTTGTTTTCTGCAGTTACATCAGCCTAAAGTCTGATCACAAAAAAAATCTATACTCAGCTTTCCTCCTTGTTTAACTCTGTTAGGGACAGTGAAATTAATGCACTGAATATAATAATCTGTTCCTTTTTGTTTTTCTAGTGAAAAAGAATATATGTAAATCATAACAACACCTGATGGTAAAGCTGACAGATCAGAACATATTTTAGATATTAAAAAAAAAAAAAAACAAAAACCAAAAGTCAGAGCAACAACTACAAAGCCTTGGTTCCTGCATTTCTTGCAAATACAAACTTGCTGTTTTCACTGGGCATTTCAGATGTGTGAGGAATGTATTATGGAATCCTTAAAACCAAGATTACAATCATGCCTGTGGTTCCAGTTTAAAACAAGGAAACACACTCTGTCAATCACAGGCTCTTAGAGGCAGTCAGTCTAAGGACACAAGAGTTTTCCAGTGGAGGTGCTGGCTTCTAATGGGAAGAATTTACTGCTCAATTACATTGTTATGCAAGAGTGGCAAACCAGATTTAACTGTTAGTTTTTCAAAACAAATATAGCTCTACATTTTACACCTTAGTCTGTTCCTGTGCTTGATTAAACATTTATAAATAGTTCCCCCCACCCATTCTACAAATGCTTGGGGTTCAGAGACAGTATCTGGTTCACAGCACAGGCTATTGGAATGGAACTGAGACACAAAATTCAAGCAGATTCTGTAACGTCAAAAATGCAGAGGAACTGAGTTTGACTCCTAGGTTCTTTGTTTCATTTTGTTACCCAAAAATTGTGCTAGACTGCTTTGTAATTCAGACAGAAGAGACTCTTTTGATTTTATAGCCTTTCTGAGAATTTGCTGAAAACGTAATCCTGCTCCCAGGAGGAACTGAACAGGGGATGCAGCAGGAACAAGTGTTAAGCTTCTAACTGGTGAAAGAAAAAGCAATAACAGGTATTACTCATAGTTTTCTAACAAGAAGAATTAAAGCCATTGCATCTTCATTACCTTTTTACAAATGACCATCAATCAAAATAGCAATTATCAGACATCCAGACAAACTGCTGACTCCAAAAAGAGAAGTTTGTGTTGCAATTTTACCTGTTTCAGCTATTTACAGATGGTCATACCCACACAGCACAAATTATTTCCAAAGGCTTAGACTGTCAAATTTGACAATCTAATTTTTTGGTCCTTCCTTTCTAGAAATTTGGAAGAATCCATTTTTAGGGATGCCGAACAGCTGCTGTCCCTGCTGATATTACTTTGTTCCATAAGGTATTTTTTGATTCAATTGAAGATGAGATTTTTGTTCCCTTTCCTTAGGTGCAGCTCAGGAGAGTGACCATCTTCTAATTTGGACATAAGTGAATCATCCCTGCCTCACAGCTATGATTCTCCCTGAATTTTAGCATGAGTCTTTCTCTTGCTGTTTCAGTCTGCTAAAATAGAGTCCAAGAACTGAATGTAATAAGATTAAGATTGTATAATAAATAATATATCAGAGTTTTATGACACAAAACATTATTACAAATATAATTTACTCCAAGACATGGAATTTGATATTTCAAATAAATGTACAGTAAGTTCTTTGTGCATATTGGTACCTATGTGTATTCCTTATAAAATGCCAGCAATTAAAATGAAAAGACAATATGTATAGCAGCTTGATGGGGCTTTTTCCCAGTAAGTTGGATAAAAAGAAGTAGAATGTATTTGGCAAAGAAAGGCTAACCAGCTTTAGGAGACTCTGTAATCCAACTGCTAATAGATGATTTGTGATTGTTTTCTTGGCATTCCAGAAAATATATAAACAGCTTCCTGTGTAGACTGAGAGTGAAAAGGGAAATGAATGTATATTACAGCAATATGTGGAAAACTATGAATTATTTTTCCGAGGGGAAAACCTTGGAACTACTCTGTTATTATGGAGGCTAAACTCCTATCTGCTCCAGAATGAAGCTTTGACTCAGTAAGGATCACAATTAAGTAAGGAGATGACTCTAGAAATATCTAATATATCTAGGGTTTGCTATTGCACTGCTGTTAATTAAGTGGAATTACAGCATCAGAAAGATGCTGTAAAATTCACATTTCCAAGTCCTTTCCTGATAAATGCTCCACAGAACGTTTTCTGCCCGTGTAACAAGCAGTGATAAATTCACAAGTAAGAAAAACATACCACCTACTGTTACAAAAGAAAAGCGGGACAGAGAGAATTTGTGGTGACTGATGAAAAGAAGATGGGTGGGCACAGCTGATGCTCAGTGTCCTATTCCCACTGTCAGAAGCAGAGTATGAGGTCATGTTGGTCGTGTTGGTCTGATCAGCGTGAGATTTAATACATTCCTATGGAATATTTCAGACGTGATTGGTAGATAGCAAGGAGGTTTAACACAGTTAAGGGCCATGCCAAGGATGAATGTGCAAAGTTTAATAAGCTATTTGTGGTACTAAAACTATTTGTAGTTTCAGATTTTGTATGTAGCAATCTGTGCCTACGAAAACATAGACTGTGTATGAGCAAGAAGCCTGTATTCGAGATAAGGAAGATTACACTGGACCACCAACCATTTAAAACAGAGATTAATTTTCAGTGTTTCAGTCATATGAATAGATTATTTTATCAGCCTTCTACCAGCAGTTCATGATCTCAGAAAATCTGAAGAATCTGGCAAAGAGCAACGGCAAGAGCTTCTTTAGACCTACATGGAGCAGTTGCATGGGGAAAGGGAAACCTTTCTCAGCACCTTCCTCAGCAGTCCTAGTTCTGTAGCTAGACCCTGAAACTCTGTTAACAAGCTCATAATGCCATTGTGATATATCAGACTTAAGTGACAGTTCCTGGAAAAACCTAGCTGTTTGAAAACTTTCTCTTACAGAGTAGTTCAGAGCCATTAGATGATGATTTCAGTAGCTCCCTCACAGAGTTTGAACATACTGAAGTCACAGAAATCTTGAAATACTCTGATACACTCCTGAAACAGTCTGAACACTCCGAAATGAGCCCTCCAGGTCCCAGCATGTCCTCTAATGCATCGTCTGACAAGGAAGACACCTACCTGTGGCAGCCAATAAACATCAGCAGTTACACTCTTGTTTCCACTTTCCCTGGTTTTTGGCACATGCAGCATTGGAGTTCCATCTCTAATAAACAATCTTCTGCTGCTCAGGGTCACCAGAAGCAACGAGGACCTTTGCTACAAGCTCACATGATCTCAGTATTACATTTCAACATCTTCATGTATTTTATTCAGATGGCAGTGCAGAAACAGATGGCATCTCACTACACTTGATTCAATGTAATCCTTGGAAATCATGGAGACATGAGTCCTGGGACAGCAGTGCTGTTATTGTTCAATAACCATACTTGAGAGAATACAAAGTACTGGGACAGAAGCACCCTATACCTACACACAATACTGACTTTTTTTTTTTTTTTTTTGAAAGCCTGTCTTATTTTCTCATTGAAAATATCGCAAAACCTCAAATAAATTAATTGTTATAAACAATTTACTTTTTTAAAAAAAATTAAATTTTATTCTTTTTTTAATCTTTCTTTGAGTTTTGTTTCTGGGCTTGGGGAAAATACTAGGCAAAAGTAGGACATTTTAGAAGCAGCATTATGTACATAGGGTGAGCTTCTTTATGTTTTATAGACAATATGCATTCCCACTATTATGTATACAATGGGAGATGAGAGAATATAAATGTATTTAATTTGCAATAACCTGTGTAGAAACCATCTTCTTAAAGCTATAGCCATACTTATAAAGAAAGTACATTTCCTAATTGTACATTTTTTCTTTCCATGTCTAAGAATTCCAAGAAATACATGGGGATTATACATTATATATATATAAAGTACATAGTCTATACTTATGTACACTTTTCTGCTGAAGTTAGCACACTACTACTCTGCAAAGGAATAGAAGAGTGGAACATTTCTAAATAAGTATAAAAATTAATCAGTGAAAGAGGTTAATATAATTTACACCCAATATCATTTACACACATGTTAGATAAGCTAACATCATGAAATATTCCTATCTAGACTAGACTAGCCATGTATCTAGACTAACCATGATTAATAGGCTTTAACCAGTCCTTACCAGTTTTATCTAGTGCTTAAAATTTTAGCTTGTCTTCCATAGTAAATATCAAATATTTTTTTCAGTGATTACTCAGTTGCAGTTATTAATTGTTTATATAATTGCAATTGTAAATGGAATGCTTCACTGATTCAGTAATTAGAGAGACCGAATTTGAAATAATTTATTAGGTCTTAATTTATGTACTGTGAAATCTGTTAGATCATTTGCTAGTCAGTATGTTGTCTAGAATAAAGGCATTTCTACAAAGGGATTTTAGGGTGAGGGTCACCAGTATAATCAGAAACATACTCAGTCTGGCCTCCAGCTAAAGATTATATGCTTTTAAGTGTATTTCTGTTTTGCAAAATGGCCTTTTGAAGACAGCCATTTCAACAAAATTCCTTTTTTTCTATATAAAAAGAGAAAAAGCAATTATTTTGCACTGTTGTTTGACTTCCCACCACCACCACCCTGTCCCCTAGATATAGATGACCCAGCTGATCAAGTGTGAGAAGTACACAGTTCTCTGCACTGACCTGTCTGAACCTCTGGAATGAAATCTTCAAAGTCAGAAGCAAAAGTTGGCATGAAGACTAAGCAGGGATTTGATTAAAGATTTGGAGTTATCCACACAATAAATTGAACCAAACGATTTTTTTGTCATGTACAAAGGCACGCTTATGTTTTCCACAATGCATGGAAGGAAGTGACATCAGTTGGCTTTCAGTGCTAATTTATTGTATTCATCCATACACTTATTATAATAGAGGATTTGTCAGTATGTTCATTATTAAAAAGACCCAGCCAGGACTGGGGCTTTCTTGTTGTCAAGCTCAGCTGTTACAAATGATATTTGACTGAAGCCTCAAAGCTTGTCTGCTTGTACATGACACTCCGAAATTGAAACCTTACACTTTGAATGTCTTCAGAAATTTACATGTAGAGTGGTTTAAGGAAAAACATGGGGCTGCTGAATATATTGCTTTGGGCAGGATTTATCTGACAAAATATATGTGTCTATACATCAATATGGACATATGCAGCAGTCTATATTGCAGACTTACGTAGATGTCCATATGTAGATGCCAGTATTTCAATTAATCACAGACTCTACATAACCAAAGAAGAGAGGTGTGATTCATTTTAATCCAAAGACATCAACAATAAAGCCGGATGGCATAGGCACACCCAAGAGTAGCTGTAAGAAGGGACCAAGTTGCACTTGGTGAAGAGAAACGAATTTCACAGGAATGACCTGTAGTTTAATGCTTCAAAGGGGCTTCTTTTAGCCAAGGGATTACCTGTTTAGATTTTTTTCCTCCATTGTTGAAGACTTTTTGTAGTCAAGGAACACACTTTTGAGTAATCTCACATATAAATATTTTGTCCCTGGACAAAGATGTAAATGACCATAGTTTGATCTATGACCATGGTCAAGAAATGTGCATATTCAGCTTCATTGTATTCAATAAAAATAAATTTAAAATACAAAACAGGCAAAAGTCTGAGCCTTTTACTCCTCTTTTTTTTCCCCCTAACTCTTCACATAGTTACAGTCATGACCTATTCAACCTTTCTTCACTCTATAGTGTGTATTCAGCAGAAACTCCTAATGAGCAACAACTCTCTATGAATATCAATGGTTCAATAAGCAGAAGTGATAAGCAGGGGGTTTTTTCTCTCAGAAGTTTTTTTTGTGGTTT
>VWZN01000369.1:4304-52053 GCA_013396955.1 Regulus satrapa | reverse complement strand
AGTCTGCACCATTGTTTTGAGGGAAGTGGGGATAGTTTAAAACTCCCTGCCCAAGCAAAAGGAGCTGGCGGGAGTCAAAGGTTGGGAATAATTAACTCAGCACAGTAAGAAAGCTGATGGGTCTGGAAGCAAGGTTTTGATGTGTGATTTTGAAGAGGGACATGGTTTGAGGGGTTGATATCTTGGGGGTTTTGGAGCTGGTGTGCTCTTGGCAGAGCTGCAGGATGCTTTGGGAGAGCTGGGATTTGGAGGGGCAGGAAGCAGGGATGCATCCCTGAGGATGGAAGGGGGGAGCAAGACCCTAACAGCTTATCCTGGCATCTCTTATATAAAGGGTCCGGAGCTGTGGGGAGTGTAATTAAACCCGCTGCTGATGAGCTGCTGAAAAGCTGCTTAGTGCAAGTGGAATGAGGGGAATTGCAGCCAGGGCCCCCCATGTCACCCTGCCTTCCATGTCCCTGTCCCCTGGGAACAGAGCTAATCCCTTCCCCTGGTGCTGGGGAGAGGGGTGTCCCCAAAAGAGGTGCTGGGATGCAGGAGCTGTGATCTGACCCCTCTCTGCATCCCTGGCAGATGGAGAGAGGCCGGGAGAGGTGACAGATCCTGGGAGGCAGCCGGCGGCAGCCCCGGTGTTGGCACGGCACAGGAAAGCTGAGGATTCCAGTGAAAGCCGCGAGGAAGATCCAATGGTAACAGGGGTGGGGAGAGTGTTCCAAGTCTTGTCCAGCTGAGGGGATCCAAGGGTTTGGGAGTACATCAGAACCTCTGATTCTGTCCAACAGTCCTCACACTAGATAAACCCTCCAATATCCCATTGAAACTGGGTGGGATATCCCCCCCAGTATCTCACATTGTGCTCCATGTGCCATGTCACAGCTTCCCTGAGAAGAGCCCAAGTTCATCTCTTCTGCAATTCCTGCTTTTCTGGGCAAAGCCACCTGCTCCTGTGTGTTCTGCTCTGTCCTGGACTGAAGAGCCTTTATACCTCAGGTGGAGCCTACAAGCAGGAAGTAGTTGGAATAGTAGCCACAAGGACACCTTGCTGTCCTCTGTCCAGCAGGTTGCCTGTTGAAGTCTCTGCTGTCCCTGCCCAACCTGTTGTCACCAAGAGGTCTCATAGCAGGGCAGCCAGGTGGGATGGTGGGAGGGGGAAGCCATGGGGTATTCCCTGCCCTGTCCCAGTAGTGGGTCACTCCTCAGAAATAAAGGACAGATGGACAAAGGAGGAACCTCGGGTGCCCAGAGAAGGTACAGGCTGGTGGTAGGTAAGGACAGAGTCGGGCACAGCAAGAATTGCATCCTGACTTTTCCTGGGAGGAGGGAGAATCCTTCCAGTGAGCCTGGCACAAAACTCTCCCTCCTGAGGTCTTCCAAGAGCACTGTTCCCTCATTTGGAGGTCTAATGAGATTTTTTAGACAATTTGCTAATTATTTCCTTGGCACTGTGCATCTTAATGGGCTGTGCTGTGGTGACAGTGCTATCTGCTCTGGGGAGTGGAGGAAGAGGGGGAAAATGCTTGGGGGAAGCTGAGAAAGAGGGATATGCTCTGGAGGGGCTCCAGAAGTGCCTGGCTCTTCCTTGTCATGCATCAGTGAGCTGGAGGCAGGTGAATGCTCATTTAATTTCTAAATTACGAGATACAAGCAATGGGATTAACCTAATCCCCTCTAAAGGAAGAGAGGAAGTGGAGAGCCATCCTGCTTTGTCTGCTCAGGATATAGAGGTCACCTCTGTGCTTTTAGAGAGAGAGAGCGAGCCTAAAATTCTAACAGCCCCCAAGACTGGCCAAACATTTTGGATGAACAGAAAACTCACTCTTTTGGAGCAGTTTTGGCAGAGGAAGGGAAACAAGTTTAGCTGCAACATTTTGAAACTGCTGCCTGCAACACCTTGCCAATATTTTTGTGCCTCCTACTTTCTTTTGCCATGAAATCTTTCACCTTGGTTTGGCAATGCTCAAATTGAAGTGTTTAGATCATGGAATCCTGGAGTGGTTTGGGTAGGAAAGGATCTTAAAGCCCATTCAGTTCCACCCACTGCCAAGAGCAAGGACACCTTCTGCTAGCCCAGGTTGCTCTGAGCCCTGTCCAAACTGGCCTTGAAAATTTTCAGGGATGGGACAGTCACAGATTTTTCTGGGCAGTCTGTGCCAGGGCCTTACTGCAGATGCATGGAGACATCCCACAAGCATAAGATGTGCTGGCCCTGATTACCCATCTTATCTCTCCCTCTGTTTCTCCACAGAATGATGGGCAGGACATGGATGGCTGGTTTTCCAGAGGCCAGCATTCCAACCGAGCCAGCACCCACCCCAAACTCAACCTGACTAAGCAGGCCTTGCCCTGGAATGAGCAGGTGGGTGGGCAGGCAACAGCCTGGGAAGGGATAGAGGTGCAGGAGGAACCCCACTCAGCTCCCTCTCTTCTCCCGCAGTACAAAGGGAAGGCAAACCTGCATGTCTTCGAGGACTGGTGTGGTGGGGCCGTGAGGCACCTGAGGAAGAACCTTCACTTCCCACTCTTTCCTCATGTGAGTCCTGGCACAGGTGCTTAGGGGCTGCTGGGAGAGTCTGCCAGTCCCTCCCTGGGTCTCCACTGGTCCTCAAGACCTTAGCCTGCAGGGTTTGGCTTGGGGAGGTGATTTCCCATCTGGAGGAGAGGTGGGTGGTGATGGGGTTCCTTCTGTGCTGGGGTTGTGGGAACCCAGGAGAACACGGAAGACGTGATCCATGCCCATCTCCTCGGCAGACCCGCACCACAGTGAGGAAGCTGGCTGTGTCTCCCAAGTGGAAGAACTACGGGCTGAGGATTTTTGGCTACATCCATCCCTTCAAGGATGGTGAGTGACAGAGTGTGGCCTTTTCCCCCATGCAGCAATGTGGAGATGCTGTGTCCTTCTGCTTCCTGCACACAGGGGGACAGAGACTCTTAGAGACAGTGCCCAAATCCTAGCTCTTGGGCAGGAGGGTCCTTTTGAAGGACAGACCCTTTTTCCTGTGTCTTTGAAGGAAGGCAAAGTCCCGATCCTATCCAGGACAGAGCCATGACGTGACGTCTGGGGTGGCCCCATCTGCGTTTTTTCCCCATCTCACCATGAGGCAATGGGACTGAGCCCACACCACCAGAGTCCCTATGTCCCTTGGTGGTGACCCTCTCCATGGCTCTCTGCAGGGGATTTCCAGTTTTCTGTGGCATCGGATGACAACTCAGAGTTCTGGCTCAGCTCCGACGACAGTCCCTCCAATTCCCGACTGGCCGCATTTGTGGGCAAGGTATGGCATTAGCTCTCTGACGTGCCCTGCTGCAGGGGAAAGGATCCATATGTGGCTGTGCTTGGGGCAGCTCTCCTGCCTTGCTGCTCCTTTGGGAATGCTAGTCTGTTTCAGCCTGCTCCCATCCCTGGCCACGCCGGGCTTCCAAAGGAGCCCCTTGGTCCCTTCTTGTTTGGAGCTGCCAAAGACTAGGAGACGATATTTATTCCGGATTTTCTTGGCTTAATTCCTGTAAAGGGAAGCTAGTGGGCTTTGATGTGGTGTCCTGCTGCTCTCATGCCTGCTCCTTCCTTCCCAGCTGGGCACTGAGTGGACGGCACCAGGAGAGTTCACCAAGTTCAGCTCCCAAGTCTCCAAGCCCCTGCGGTGAGTGTGTCTTTGGGGATCATCCCATCAGCATGGAGTCTGGAATATGGAGTTGCTGCCTCTGACCTCCCTGGGCCATGGTCCTTTCCCGAAAGGCATGGGGGGGGCTGGTCTGGACCTCACAGCCATGATTTGAAGGGGCAGGTGATGAGGTGGGAATGGGCATATCACAATGTCCCCCCAGTCCCATTAAACCCCTCAGCAGTGGGATGGGGGAGCAGATTCCCTCCTCAGCTCCCTGTCTTCTTGCCTCAGGAAGGATTTACCCACCTGTGGGCAGCATAGGGAGGCTTTTCCAGGCTGACCCCAGACTCTGACCTCTGTGTCTGCTCCCCTGCAGCCTCATGTCCTCCCGACGTTACTACTTCGAGCTGCTCCACAAGCAAGATGACCGGGGCTCAGACCATGTGGAAGTTGGGGTGAGTAAATGCCCACCCTCCCATGTCAGACTCCTTCTAGGACCAGAGAGCCTGTGCTGGGGCTTTTCTTACGTGTGTTCAAGTGCTTTATCCTGGACCAAAGCCATAGTTTCCCCATCCCATCGCTGTGGACCAGGGGACACAGGGTTAGGGCTGTGAACCCTAACCCTTTCCCCATCCCATCCCAGTGAGGACAAGTCAGTGTCACCATTTCCTTGGTTATTCCAGCACTGGGATGCATCAGTGCTGTTCTCCTTTGCTGCTGGTGGTCTTTGGGCAGCTGAAGACCCTGCCATTGCACTCCCATGGGCAACACACTCAAAAGAGCGCAGAACAGGCAGGTCCCACCTTGCTGTCTGCATCCCAGCAGGGGGAGAGAGATGGCTGAGGCGATGGAGCGATTCGTTGTTTTCTTCTTTTTTCCCCTTGGAATTACCATGAGTTTCAAATCTGAACTTGCCTGCCTTAGCAGCACAGCCCTGGCAAAGCCTGGAGTGTGTCAGGGGCTCAGACACACTGAGGGGAAGATATTGGCTCCTTAGCAAAGGTTTCCTTTCTCCCAAGAATTCATTAATCACTAGAGTCAAACTGGTGCCAGCAAAGCATCAAGGAGGCTGGCAGCACTCCTTCCTTGCTGGCTGCCTCTCTCCTCCCCATCCCCTCTATCCTGATAAGGTCTGCATTTCTTCAGGCAGAAAACAAATTGTGGGGAAAACAAATACACAGGGGAGATGTTTCTGAAATGGGATGTTTTTGCTGGAGGGAGGGAGCAAAGCTTTTCAACCATGCAGAAAAACCTCTCAGCTGTGCAGAGAGAGACAACAACAACATCCTCAACAAAAGCAGGACCCTGATGGGTCTTGCCCTGGGGGCATTGAAGGGTTTGTCCTGACAAGGTTTTTAAAATGCTGGAGTTAAATCAGGGCAGGCAGCTCTGGAGACCCTCTTAAATCAAGGCAAACTCTTCTTTATAATATACTGGAGTGAGGAAAGGAGTCCTTTGGTCACAGGACTTGTGACAGCCCCAGAGGGAAAGCAGCATGAGCCTGTATCCTACCTACAGGAGTCTTTCCATGTCTAATCCTGCAGGGATCTCTGCTAATCCCAAACTCTGCAGGAAATGGGGCAGGATCAGCCCTCTCCCTTGCTTCATTTCTGCAAGGAAGTTTCTGGGAACTGTGGACAAGGAGGACCCATCCTTGGGTGCTGGGGTTGGGCAGCTGCATCCTGATCCCTGCCACGATCCTGCTCATTCCCCATCTTTTTTTTTTTTTCCCCCAGTGGCGAGTTTTCCTCCCCAGTCTGAAGTTTGAGGTGATTGACTCCTCCTACATCTCCCTGTACACAGGTAAGGGCCAGGTTGCAGCCACAGTCAGGAGACTCTCCAGGAGCTGCATGTGCTGGGAGAGATGGGAAGGAAAGCAGAACTCAGGAAATCGGGCCCTGGGGGAACATCTCAGCCTCTGAATCCCCCCACTGGACTTCTGCCTGCTGTAGGGATGGATTCAAAGGCTGCAGTGGGTAGGATTGATGCTGGGAGCAAGATGAGATGCTGCTAAAAATGGGATGTGGTGTCAGCACACCATGGAAGCACAGCTCTGTTGGTGTTCCAGCCTTGTCCTGCCTGCCAAGACCCCTCTGGCTCCAGGGCCTGGCTCTGAGTTATGAGGAGCTGTCGTGGAGGCAGGGATGGATGGCACAAGGTTTAATTAAATCTATAGATCTTCTGCTTCCTGCCCCTGCCCTGGCAGCAGGAAAGGGCTTGATGGATGGGTGTTGCTCTGGCACTCTGCATGGAGTGGGAGCAGTTATCATTCCTCCTCTGGAAGGTGTTGATAAGGAGGAGGGGGCAGGCAGCAGGCAGGATCCGTGGGGATAAGAGGGATGAGGGCTGCCAGTGCTGCTGCTGCAGGTGTCCATGAGATGGATGGCATGCAGATAAATCCCTATCCCCCAGCACTGACTCTTCCTGTTTCTCCTTCCTGCTTCCCATCTCCCTCAGATCCAGCAGCACCCCGAGGCAAAGCCATGTCACCCCTGGGGAGCCCCTCCCTGGTGGGGGCTGCCAGCAGCAGGCAGAGCTCCTTCCTTTCTTCTTTCCATCCTTCCTCCCTCCCTCTAGACTTTTCTAGGGGCTTCAGCCCAACCCCAGCCAGATGCAGGGATACATTTGGGGAGCCTTTCCCTGCCACAAGAAAAAGAATTTGGGGCTTGGGAAGGGGGAACCTGCTTCCTTGTGGCTCTGCAGCCGGCAGGGCTTCCTGGGAAGGGACCACCCATAGGAGGCAGCTTGGAGCATGGCTGAGGTGACAGGAGCAAGGTGACCTCCTGTGATGCCACCCTCATCCCTAGGTAAGAGGAAAACCAGCTCATGTTGCAGTTACCTGCAGGAAGGATATCCAAGGTTTAACCCTAGTGTACTTGAAAGTTACAGCCTTGAGCATTCCCTCGTTTTTGAGGCTGCTGTAATGGAGCAGGATGGCCTGGCTGGGATCAGTCATGCTCTCCTCCTCATTAGTCGATGCAATAATCATTAGGCTGATTAGTCATAGGGTCTTTGAGATGGCTGGGATGGCAACATTGCCTTTCCCAGGACCAGGAGGAATCCACGGGGCTCCCAGCCCTCTTGGAGGGATTGGGAAAGGCCAGGCCCCCTGGAAGGATGCTCCTGGTGTGCCCCGGGGGTTCAGCCCTGGCCCTGTCCCACAGATGAGTCATCCCTGAAGATGAATCATGTGGAGCACATCCCACAGACCTTGGCCAGCCACAGTGGGAGCCACCTCTGGGAGGCCCAGCAGGATGAGCATGGGGCTGACATGCTCAAGGCTGACCCCAGGGACACGTTCTTCCTCAGTAAGTGCCTGAGAATGCATCACTGCTGATCCTTGGTGGGATTTGGGGGAGGCAGAAGGCTGCTGTGGGCACTTGGGTCGTCCTTACCACCCCTTCTCTGCCCATCTCGAGTGGAGGCATGTCTGCTGGGTCTGTGGGAACATGTTGGGATGCTTTGGGCTTCTCCGCAGCCCCTGCCATCGAGGCGTCCCGTGTGGAGAACGTGCTGATGCCCTGTGCCTATAGCCCCACCTATGTGGTGAAGGATTTCCCTATTGCCCGCTACCAGGGCCTGCAGTTCGTAAGTATCTCCCTGGGGACAGGCCCATGCTTCCATGGGGACATGGTGGCGCGCAGGGCAGGGATGTTCCCACCTGGGTCAAGTGCAAGAGGAAGCATCCCTCACTGGAGGGTCAGGCCGAGCTTACACGGCTCAGCCTGAGAGGGTTGGGGTTAAATCCCTGTGTTGGAGGTGCTGGGGGTCACTTTGGTGGTGGTGATAGCCTCGGGTCCCCAGCTCCTCGGGGTGACATGGCACCATTTAACCCCCCAGGTCTACCTCTCGTTTGTGTATCCCAATGACTTCACACGCCTCACTCACATGGAGACAGAGAACAAGTGCTTCTATAGGGAGTCCCCCCTCTACCTGGAAAAGTAGGTACTGGGGGTCGGGATTTTGGGGTGCTGCACACAGGAGGCTGATGTCAACAGTGCTGAGATGATGCATCCTCAGTCATGTGTCCCTGTCCCCCCTGGAAGGACCACCCCAGGCTGGCTCTTTCCCTATCTCCCAGGCATGCAGCAGCTTGAGTGCTGGCAGTGCTTCTGGATTTAGGAACCTCGGCTCCCTTTGCACTGGTGTTCCTTCCTGCATACATCTCCTTGCACCTCCCTTCTCCCAGGCCCTCACCCTCCTTCTCCATCCCTAGGTTTGGGTTCTACAAGTACATGAAGATGGATGAGGTGGAAGAGGATCCACAGCAGCAAGCATTTCTCTTCCTTGGTGCTGACAGTGAGTCACTGGGATTGCTGGGCATGGGGCCAAGTTCCCATCATCCTTGCTGGCAGCTCATCCCCTTGGAGCTGTGGCTCATCAGGATGAGTCTGGTGCTGCCAGAAGCTGCAGGAGGGCTGGGCTGTGTAGAGCAGCATCCCTCCGAGCACCCCTCCAAATGTCCTGCTTGGTATGATGACAAAGTAATGTGGGAAGCAGGATACTGGATTGAGATTTGCTCTCCCTCCAACATCTCTTGGGTTAGTCTTGGCAGTGGGCAGCAGGAACTAGACTCAGTGGGGAGTCTGGGTATATCCATAGAGCCCTGGGGGTACTTCTGGGGAACCAGAAGTTGTTCAGAACCTGCCTTGGTCAATTTGAGCTTGCCAAAGTCCTGGCAGGTTGGGTTTGCTCCTGGATGGAGTGGGATTGGTGCCAAGATTTGAGGTGAGAATAAATGGCAGCAACTGGAGCTGCCAGCCTTGGTGGGCATCCCCTAGTACTCCAGCTCTGCTCCTTCACCTCAGCCACTTACATGTTCCTTTCCTGCTAGGATAAGGCTTTTCATCCTTTTTTTGGCCTCAGGGTATTAATCTCTGCCTTCGTTCTCTAGATTTCCTGGAAGATGAGGAGGAGGAAGAGGAAGCAGTGGACAGCCCTGAGCCCACATATCCTCCTCCTGAGGCCAAGGAGCAGAGCTTTGGGCTGGCACCAAGAGCCAAAGGGAAGGATCCTGCACTGGTCACTGGGGATTATGGGGATGACCTGGACTATTACAGCTTCCGCCGGAAGCAGGGCCAGGCAGGCACCCGCCCCAGCCAGCTGGGGATGTGGAGCACATCCAGCCCACCGGTCGCTCTCCAGGAGGATCCTATGCCAGAGCAGGGCCCAGGCCGGGTGCTCCATTGGCTGCCCCAGGACGAGGGTGAGGAGGATGAGCTAGGGCTGCCAGCATCTCTAAAGCACAGCACGGCTCTGGGCCTCCAGCCCCACCTCTCCGTGTCCATCTTTGGTGGCAAAGCTAAAAGGCCGGGTCCCAGCAGGCCAGCAACTCCCAGTAAGGAAAAGAAGCCCCAGAAAATCCAGGAGAAGGTCTATGTGACCCGGTTGCAGCCCAGGAAGCACAAAGCCCTGGCCCAGGAGCCAGCCTTCCCCAGCATTTTCCTGTATCCAAGGCCTGTGAAGAGAGTCCACCTCCACTCCAGGACCCCGCAGAAGCATCCCATCGTCCCCAGCAAGCTCCGGGCTGTGCCTGGCCGCCAGAGTCCCTGGCTCCTGAGCAACATCTCAAAGGAGAGGGACCCTGCAAGGCGGAAGAATGGCAGGAGATGGGACCGGCCACCCAAGCAGCAGTCATTGCCCAGCCTCCTTGCCCTGGAGACAGAGGGGCTCTTCAGCCATGAGGACATGACCCCTGCTCCTGACAGGACAGCAGCCACTGCCAACTACAACTCATCCAAGGCCACTGGTTCCGAGGAGATACGGGTGGCATCCTTTCTGAAGGTGTCGGAAACAAGGTCATTGCAGCAGGAGGAGGGAAAGGGCCAGGACGAGGAAGAGGATGAGGTGCCAGACTATTCCTATGAGGCGGGGGAGCCGCAGCAGGGCTGGCTGGAGGATTCCATCAACTGGCAGCGGACATTCAGCGTCAGCTCTGTGGACTTCGAGCTGCTGCGCTCTGACTGGAATGACCTGCGCTGCAATGTGTCGGGAAACCTGCAGCTGGGCGAGAGTGAGGTGGTGGACGTGGTGGCCCAGTACATGGAGAGGCTCAACGAGAAGAATGGAGGGTACAGAGGAAGTGGGATGCTGGTGGGTGGGTCCTGGATGGCAGGAAGCAGAGCTCACAATGACAGTGATTTCAAGACTTCTCTTTTCCCTGCAGGATCTACACCCTCCTGAGGATCATCAACGTGGAGAAGCGGCGGGACACGGCACGGGGGAACCGGTACTTGCTGGAGCTGGAGCTGGCAGAGCAGGGCCAGCGCACAGTGCGACTCTCCGAGTATGTCTACGTCCTCCTGCACCAGGGCAAACAGGATGACAGCACCGAGGCCAACCCTGACAGGCTGGCCCTTGGGGCCACTGAGCCCCAGCCCAGTGCCTGGAGTGTTGTCTATGGAAAATCTGTCCTATGTCGGCCCGTGCGGCTCAGCTGGAGGCAGGATGTCATGGTGCACTTTGTGGTGCCAGGTAGGTGACAGCAGGACATGGCCCTCTGGGGTCTTGTGCTGCTCCCTCAGCATCCTGCAGTGGGATGAGGATGTCACCCCTCCTCAGAAGGGGTTGGTTTGCCTGGGAAGGGGTGCTATGGGTCCCCCCGTGAGCCTGAGGGACATGTCTCTGGCAGTGAAGAACCAGGCCCGCTGGGTACAGCAGTTCATCTTGGACATGGCCGGCCTCTACGGAGCCACGAGGGACGCCAACTTCAACGTCATCCTGGTGGACTTTGACAGCGAGGACATGGATGTGGAGAAGGCCCTGCAGGATGCCCGGCTGCCCCGGTAACTCCCAGTCTGCAGCCTTGGGATCTGGGAGGCTCCCTGTAGACAGGTGTTCACACAACCTGCTGCTCCTTCCCCACCTGCACAGTCTCTGCCTTGCTGCCCCTTCCCTCATCCACATTTTTGGGGGGTTTAAAGTACTTTTCCATGTGGATTTAGGGGTGCAGAAACATGGCTCCATGAGGGGACCCTCAGCTTGAGCTATACCACCTGGGCCTTCCCAAGAAGGCTTCTTTCCTCATGCTGGTGGTTCCTGTCCCCTCCTGGCTGTGTTCCTGTCTGTCCCCAGTGCTACTTGTCCTGTCCTCTTCCCAGGTTCCAATACCTGCGTCGCACGGGGAATTTTGAGCGCTCTGCCGGGCTCCAGGCTGGCGTGGACATGGTGGAGGTGAGTGAGGACAGGGACCAGCTCTGGCTGTGGCTTTTCTCCCAGGGCTGTTCCTTTCTGATTACCCCAACCCTTGTCTGTTCCCTCCCAGGATAAGCACAGCATTGTGTTCCTGTGCGACCTGCACATCCATTTCCCTGCCAACATTCTGGACAGCATACGGAAGCACTGTGTGGAGGGGAAGATAGCCTATGCTCCCATTGTCATGAGACTGAGCTGTGGCAGCTCTCCCCAGGAGCCCAATGGTGAGCAGGGGCCCCTTTCCAGCCGGGAGCACCCCAAAACGAGTCCATCCATCACCTGGTGCACCTCTGCAGGAGGTGGCACAGATGAGAATGGACCCGTGCTGGGAAGAGAGGTGTAGGGATGGGGAATTGCTGTGGCTTCCAGATGGTGGGGAGAGCACAGAGGGAGTAATATGGGCGTTTGGGGGTCCTCCCACCTCTCACTTCATTGTTTTCCCCTTCCAGGCTACTGGGAGGTGAATGGCTTTGGCCTCTTTGGTATCTATAAATCGGACTTTGACCGTGTGGGAGGAATGAACACAGAGGAGTTCCGGGACCGCTGGGGTGGGGAAGATTGGGAGCTCCTGGACAGGTGAGCCTGGGGGTCCTGTAGCCCCTAAACCCCCAGGAGCAGGATCAACCATGTGGATTTGGGAACATCCATCAAGCTGGCTAGGGGCTGGATGATAGGGTGGTGAATGGGGAAACTTACCTTTGGGAGGGCCATGTCCCTCTGTCCATCCATCTCTTAAGCTCCATCCCTCCATCCTCCATCTGCAGGGCGTCCTCTCCCTTTGTCCATCAATCCCTGAGCCCTGTCCATGCATGCCCTGGATGTCCAGCCTGTTGCTCCCTTCCTCCCTCCCCTGAGCCCTGTCCTTCTGTCCCTTCATCCCCTGAGCCCTGTCCCTCCATCCACAGGGTGCTCCAGAGTGGGCTGGAGGTGGAGCGCTTGCGCCTCAGGAACTTTTACCACTACTACCATTCTAAGCGCGGCATGTGGAACACCCGCAGCAAGGCGGCCTCCAAGGACTAGTGCCCAAGCCTGGCCTGTAGCCACTGATCCCTGGCACCTGCCTGTCCCTAAGCACCACGGCCACTGTGCCCCAGTGCCAGCACGGGGGCACCCAATGCTCACCACAGTTTTCCTGGGGAAAGGGGGAGGGCTGTGGCAGGTGATGGGGGTGTTTTTTTTCTTAAGGGTCTAATTTCTTAGTCAGCAATGAATTCATTAACTCCTTAGTGCTGGTGGGTCCCAGGGGCTTTGCTGGGTCCTGGAGGACTGTGTCATACTGGGGATACAGGAGGTGAAATTGTGGCATCCAGGATCCCTTTGCAGTCCCTTTCTTGTGTTGCCACTCCCTAAAATACCCAGTACCTCATCCCCATGTCAGCCTGGGGAGTTGAGCTTTGGGGGGAGGGGTGGGGGGGGCTAAGAACCTACTGGGGCTGACCAACCNGGGGTGGGGCGGAGCTGGTCTGTGCAGGACAGGCAGAGCCTGGAGCAGGTAAGGGCAGATGACGTTTCCAAGCTAATTTCTGTGAAATTATGAGGTAGGAAGCTGTTTTCAGGAAGTTTTTGTCTGTTTGGTTTGTTTTTGTTTTTGTTTTTGTTTTTTTTTTAATTCTTAAAAAATTAAAATCAATGTCTTGGCTGGGATTTCCCTCTGCTCTGTCACCCCCATACCTGGACAGGGATGCAGGGCATGGGAGCCAGGTTGGCCTTTGTCCCTTACTTGCCTGAGAGTCCCCTCTCTGTGGTGGGAGTGGGCAATAGCATTCTGTGCTAGTAGTATCCATGCAAAGAGGAAGCAGCACCCTGTTTGTTGCCTGGGCACACGCTGGGGCTTGCTGAGCCTCCGCCCCACACCTGGGCTCCACCCAGCTCCATGGGGGAGCTGCCCTGGTTCCCCGTGCTGCTACATGTCCTGGCACACTTGTCCCTGCCCACCCCTGTCCCAGCTCTGTGTTGGTGCTTTCCCTCACCTGTGTCTATTTGTGGTAGGTGTCTCAACAGTTCTGTCTTGTCCCACCTGCCATGGGCTCCTGCTTCTCAGCTAGGTTCCCTGTCTCTCAAATCCCCTGGGCTCCTCCCTGAAATAGTCTTGGAGTTTTCCCCCAAGTGTTTCATTTCCCATTTGCATTCCCCAGGCTCACTCTGAGCAGCCTGAGTTTGAAGTGAGGACGGACAAAAGGGGCAGAGCCACCCATTTGCCATCAGCAAACAGCCCCAGTTGGGGGCTTTTTGCTCCAAATTTGGTACCTGTGGCCCCAGGCTCTGTTGGGAAGGGACGGTCCTGGCACGCAGGAGTTGTTTCTCCCCTCTCCTTGCCCTGCTCCCTGTTTTTTTTGCAACACTTTGGAAACGCTCTGTTGTGGGTGAGGGCTGTGCCAACTGCGCTGGGAGCTGGTCTGTGACTGGACAGAGCGGGTGGCCCCACAGCCCCCAGGCCACCAGTCTGGCCTTAGGCACAGCTTTTCCAGCAGCTTTCCAGCCAGGAGAGCTCCAAAAGTCACCACCATTGGAAGTGGGCACTGGACCCAGCCAAATCCAGAGCTGCTGCTGGTGCTGGGAGGGACTGGTGCCAGCAGTGCCATCCCCACTGGTGCTGGGGAGAGTTTGGGGTCAGCTGATGGTATCTGCTTGGGATAGGGCCAGTAGCATAATGTCAGAGGGTTTGTTTCTCCAGTGGTGGCTGAGCTGTGGCCACTGGATGAGACTGGGATCATGGGGATTGTGGGAGCCACGGGGAGCCTCTCCCAGGCCAGGTGTTGGAGCCCCAGGTGACAGTGGGGTTCGGGCAGGTCTTCACTCCTCGAGGATCAGCCCTGGCCCTCCCTGCCCCACGGGGACACTGTGAAGCTGTCGGGACTTGTCTGTGGCTGTGGAGGCAAACTCCAGCCTGGAGTTGCCTTGCTAAGAGGCTGCCCTGAGCCTGAGGGGAGGTTGTGGAGGCTGGGGGGAGCACCTCTTGACTGAGAACAGGCCACACATGCCAGCAGTGGCCATGTGGAGGGTCCTGGCACCTCCTGCCCTGCACTGGACTTTGCCCAGGGGCTCCCTCCTGGCATCCCCTGATGAGTGTGGGGGTGTGGTGGGGGGCCTGGGTTAGTGGTGCTAAGAGCTAAGTGGTGATGCCCCCAAACTGGTTTGGCCCGTTTCAAACGCTCCCTCTCAGCTTATCTGGCTTCAAAGAGCTCCTGCTCAATCCTANGCACCCAGGGGTGCCCTGAGCTGGGTATTCAGGGGGATGGGGTGGGAAGGACACATTGGATCATGGCCGTGGTGGTAGGGGGGGATCCCTGGGGACTCTGCAGCATCATGAAAGAGCCAAGATGTGGCTCTACTGTGGGGGCTGGATTCCCTGGACCCCTGGCCGTGATGAAGATTTTGAGCAAACCCGGTGAACCCTGAGATCCCAGCCTTGGCAGAGAGGTGAGTGGGTTCCGTGCAAATCCCCGACTAGGAGACTGATTGGGTGAGGTGCGGGGCGGGCCCATGTGCCCCACGCCTGCCGCAGACGCCGGGGCCCACCTGCACCCCGCAGCACCCAGAGGTGCATCTGCCCGCCCAAGGATGCTGCAGGACAACGGCCTTCTGGGGCCACCCACTCAGGTATGTGCTGGCCACTCCTGCAGTCATCATCACCACTGTGCCCACTGTGGGTCCTTGGGGTGAGCTGGTGTCACTTGCCGTGCCATGCACCCTGTCCCCGTCCACTGGCCAGGGTGATACCAGGGATCTGGGGCTCCAACATGTGGGTCTGGTGGCTGTCCAGCACTGGCTAGCTCTGGCCAGGAGGCTTTTCCTTCCCTCCCTCCCTGTGCCTTGGTGTCCCCAGCGTGGCTCCTGGCATGTGTGCATGGTGTCCAGGCTGTGTGGAGCCATGCTGGCCACTCCCTGCCCCAACACCAGTGGCCCTGGCGGCCATGGCCAGCCCTGAATACCCGGGCGTAGGCACAGGCATTCGGTACTGCTTGGGGGGTGGGAGAGGACACGGTGCTCCCAGGAGCCGGGGCTCCCCAGGAATGTGGCTGTCACACTGCAGAGGAGTGACAGAGGTGCTTCCAGGCTGGGAGGTGGTCAGCGGCTGCTTTAAGGACCCCAGATTTGGTTTATTTAGCTCTGTGTCATTCCAGCTGTGGTCGGATCTCCTCGGTAACTCCCTCAATTTTGTTTCAATATTTTCTTTGTGCTGATCTGCTGTTTTTAAGCCCCCTGGTATATGCCCCTCCTGTCCAACCCTTCCCAATTAAAGAACTGCTTGATGAGGTCAGTGCTGCCCATTTCAGCTCCAAGCATTCCTTGAATCCCCCGGGACCCCCAAATTTCAATTTGTCAGCTGCAGGGTGGTGCTATGCTGGGGGAATGGGCATTTGGGAGGGAGGCAGAGCTGGGGTAAGGTGGGGGTGCCGGTAGGATCAGGGTTGTCCCCCAGCCCCCCTCTGTCCCAGGGGGGCTCCTGGGATGGCCCTGATCCCCCGGAATCTTGACAGGCAGGCAAGTGTTGGCTTGCAGAGGGAGCGATCCACCCCCTCTGCCTGCTGCAGGGGGAACCTGTGATTCATCTGGGCTTGGAGGGAGCGCCCGCCGAGCTCTGCCAAACTTGGTGCGCCTGTGGGGTGGTGCCGTGGTGGGAGAAGGTGGGGGAGGGCTTGGGGGTTTTTCTGGCTGCTATACCCCAAAAAGCTCAGGGGTGGCTCCTGTGCAAAAGGGGGTTTCCACAAACCTCAGAGCTGGGGAGATGGGTGTTACCACCATGTTGGTCCTCAGCAGATTGGGATGGTGCCACCAAGGGTGATTTAAGGTGGCCATCAGGGGACTGTCTCCCCAAACTGCTGGCATGCAGTGCTTGCCACCCCGCCCCTGCCCTGGCTCTTGCTGATGGCGGCACATTCCTCGGGGACAGCCGCCCTTTTCACCCCCAACCGAAGCGCACACAGGTGTCACCGCCAGGTGTTGTAAACCCGGCCCAGCCCAGAACACTGCTGTCGCTGCTGGAGCAGTGACGCCAAACACTATGTCAGGGCTGGTCACAGGACCAGGCCTGCATGGCCATGCTCACCCCAAACCACCTGGCCAGTAACATGGAGTCACCGTGTCCCTGAGCAGGAGCTGAGAACAGTCACAACTCTGGTCAGGAATGAGCCCCTTGGTCAGTGAGCTGGGGCTGTGGGACAGTGGTGTGGCCTGGCAGTGGGAGGATTTTGGGAGTTGATCCTGAGCACAGTGGGCCAGGGCAACGTGGTGTCCCTAGTCTGGCTGTGATGGTGGAGCGAGGCTAATTAGTACCTGTGGTGGCAGTGGGGCCTGAGTCACTGTGTTCGTCACCATGGGCCTGCGGCACTCAGCTGCCCCTTTTTTATTGTTGTTTTTTCATTCCCCAGCTGATTTGAAAACCAAAGCAGGGAGGGCCCAGCCAGGAATTACTGCAGGGAGCCACTCCAGGCCAGACCCCTGTGCCAGATGGGTCCAGAGTGCTCCTAGAAAGTGGCTTGAGCAATCTGGGAGTCCCTGTGGGGCTTTGTGGTCAGGGCTGGTTGAGGGGTCTTACTAGTCATCTGGAGCACTCCTGGGAGTCCATGTGGGGGTGTGGGGCTCACTGGAGTGACAACCTGGGGGTCCAGAGGTATGCAGAGAGGTCATATGGGGGTTCAGAGCATGCTCCTCAGAGGTTTCCCGGGGGTCTTGAACTCATTGGAGGGGTCTGGGCTCAGTGGCAGGGCTATGTGAGTCTCTGGAGGTCAATGGGAAAGTTATCCAGGGTTTGGGGCTCTCCATGTAAGACTTCAGGGCTCACTGGAGGAACAACGTGGGTGCCCAGGGTTCAATGGCAGAGGTTAATGGGGAGGCTTCTGGGGGGCCCAGGGCTCTTCTGGGAGGTTGCCTGGGGATCTTGGGCTCACTTATGGGACAGTGTAGGCATCTGGGGCTCACTGGTGTGGTGTGGCTGTTGGAATTAGGGGGTAGCTGTCTGAAGTAGGTAGGACCAAGGTAGGACCCCCAGACCCCTGGACCTCCTGCCTCCCTCTCCCCATGAGGTTGCCCCAGGGCACCTCCACCTGTGGTGATGACGATGGTGATGGTGTTAATGGTGACAGTGGCCCCGCTGGGGCCCCCTCCTTTACCCGGCAAGGCGTGGCGGCGGGGCGGGACGGACGAGCCGGGACGGAGCCTCCCTACAGCTGGGGAACGCCGGAACGCCGCCACTGCCGCCGCTCACCTGCGCAGGGCAGCCAGGCTGGCCACGGCCCCTCGCCGCCATGCAGGAGACTAACGCCTTCCTGCTGTCGGCCTTGCAGCCCGAGGCCGGTGTCTG
The DNA here is from genome assembly GCA_013396955.1 of Regulus satrapa. NCBI lineage: Eukaryota > Metazoa > Chordata > Aves > Passeriformes > Regulidae > Regulus > Regulus satrapa. The sequence continues at coordinate 34,953 of VWZN01000369.1, read as the reverse complement.
CTCCCTGGCCTTGCCCTCAGACCGGCAGCTGGATGAGCGCGGCCGAGAGGCGGCCGAGGCCCAGCGGCTGCGTAGCGCCCGTGTCCAGGAGCAGGTCCGCATCCGCATGATGCTGCGGGGGCAAGCGCCTGTCCGCTCCGAGGATCTCGCCGACGGCATCAGAGGTGGGAGACTCTTGGGAACACGCGGTGGGATGGGTGGTGGTAGCCCCTTGGCCAGCACTGCGCTCTGAGCACACCCTGGCTGCGCATGGGGGGTGCTCCCCACCCTGACCGAGACCCCAAAGGCCCACAAGCATCCCCAGCCCTGGGGCCAGGGGTAACTCAGCCCCAGCAGGGGCTCGTTTCACCCCACTAGGGATCCTGCCTCAGTTCCCCCACCTGCCCTTGGAGGGCTTTGCGCTGGTGGGGTCCTTCTCTTTGTGCTGGGCTGGCAGGGGGAGGATTTTCCCACCCTGGCAGAGCCCCCCAGCCTTGAGCAGCCGGGCTGGCTGGGCTCCAGCTCCTCCATTTAACGTCTGCGCCTTCAGCCTCTGCCCTGCCGCCCCGCCCAGCACTGCCGGGATCCTCTGAGCCCTGAACCTGTGCTGGGGACCCCAGTGGTGGGGACCGGCATCTGACACCCCGAGGACTGCCCCAAGCATGAGTCACGCTCCTGACACCATCAGCACTAGCAGTATCCCTGTAGTGTCTCACTGGCAGCCCTGAGATGGTGGCAGGGCAGGTGGGCAGCTTGAGGTGCCATGGAGGGCAGTGAGGTTCCACTTCCCTGCCCTGGTCCCATTCTCAGGGCAAGGGAGCCAAAACAGGCTGTGGGGCATGCCTGGGCTGCTGATCCAGCTGCGGCAGGGGGGACTCGGATGAGCCATGGTGTCCTCGCCAAGGTGTTAATTAGTGCCCTTGCTGTCGGGACACGAGGCAGGGCGGGGAGGCTACTTCTGCTTCCCATAGCCAGTGGGCACCTGAAGGTGGCCTCCTCCCACCCCTTTGTCCCCCCAGCACAGCTTGTGCTGCTGTTGTTACCACAGCAGGTTCCCCTGGGATAAGCTGGGGTGATCTTTGATCCCCAGATCCCTTCCTGCCCTGATCATGCTTACACTGCCTCCTCCATGGCTGTCCTGCAGGTAGTCAGTACAACTCAACCCTGCGCTCCGCCTTCAGCTCCCGCTCCCAGAGCAACGGCATGGACCCCAAAGCCTCGGTACGCAGTCCCCTGCCCACCACCTCAATTGGGCTGAGGAGAGCTCTGAGCTCTTCTGGTGGGGATGGAGGGATGGACTCCTAACCTTCCATTTTGCCCCCTGCAGCTGTACCAGTCTCTAGCTAAGAATGAATTCGGCACACTGCAGGGCAGTGGATGGTCCTCGCGCTCAGCCGTGGACCTCACCCCACACAAGCACATGGCCACCATCAGCAACGGGGGCCTGGCCAAGGGCCGTACCTATGTTGCTGGCTATGCAGCCTCACAGGTGGCCACTGCCTCGCCGCGGCCCAGTTCCTTCCACGAGCGCAACTTCCGCTGCCGGCAGAACCTGGACACGCTGTCGCTGCGCTCCCTGCGCCTGGCTGATGGGCCCCTCCCTCTCGCTGATGACCGCTACAGTGTCCTGTCAGAGCAGCTGGATGCACCGGGGCACCGACAGCTCTACAAGCGCCAGGCTGGTGGTGGCTTTGGCCGCTCCTTTGCCTTCGAGCGGCAGCTGAGTGCCGGCACGGCTGCCAAGGCCACCTGTGACTGGTTGGATGGCGCTGAGGGGCCACCGAGCCGCACCATCCGTGCACCTGCTATGCGCACGCTCCAGCGCTTCCAGAGCAACAACCGCTCGCGGCTGAGCACTGGCTCCTTTGGCATGGTGCCAACAGGAGGCAGCGCCTTCCTGGGGCTGGGGGAGCACAGCTCCCGTGCCCCCTCCGTGCGCAGCTTGGCTGAGTCCAGCCACCAGCTCACAGAGCCCCATGCCATAGAGATGTACAATGGGCACAGCACGCTGCTCGGACACCATGCCAGCGGGTGAGGGCCAGAGGCTGTTCCAGGGTATCTTAGTCCTTGTCCCCCACTGTAGTCACTTCCGGGGGAGGGTGTACCCCTCCAGCTCTCACTGGGCACAGGGGATGTTGGGAAGAGGGGTGGGAAGGTGGGTGCAGCTTGATCTTGTGGTGATGGATCACAGCACAGGCTGACCCTGGCTCTTCCATGGACTCATCTGGAGACATGGCAGGAGGATGATGCTCATCCCATCATGTGAATGGAGTCCCTTGCTCAGAGCGCAGTGGGAAGGAGATGGGTTGGTGGGGCCCCTAGGAGATGGAGGACATGGTAGGGGCACAGAAGTGGAGGATCCTGCAGCATGTCCCATTGAGGCTCCCCCTCACTCAACTGTGGTTCCAGGTTTGACGACATCGACCTGCCCTCAGCAGTGAAGTACCTGATTGCCAGTGACCCCAACCTGCAGGTGCTGGGCGCTGCCTACCTTCAACACAAGTGCTACAGTGACAGCAGTGCCAAGAAGCAGGTGAGCCCATGGAAGGGTGGGAGAAGAGGTTTTCCCAGTGGGAGCAGGGGGTTTCCCAGCCCTTCCAACACCATTAGACAGGTGCAGGGTCCAGAGGGAGCTCTGGGAGTGCAACATGTCTGACCCCCCGGGCTGTTCTCCAGGCCCGCAGCCTGCAGGCTATGCCCAAGCTGGTGAAGCTGTTCAACAGTCCGAACCAGGAAGTGCAGCGCCATGCCACTGGTGCCATGCGTAACCTCATCTATGACAACGCTGAGAACAAGCTGGCGCTGGTGGAGGAGAACGGCATCTATGAACTCATGCGAACCTTGCGGGAGCCCGATGATGAGCTCCGCAAGAATGTCACAGGTTAGGGACAGCAGGAGGGTCGGTGGGGGTCCCCCTTCCCCTGGGGTACCCTTTACTCCCCTCATGTGTGAGCAGGGATGATCCCTTTGCTTGGTTGTCACCAGCATGAGCCCCCCAGGGAGGGGAGTTGAGTTGGATGTGCTCTCCAACCATTATGGTACTGATGTCCCCCTCTGTGCAGGGATCCTGTGGAATCTGTCCTCCAGTGACAACCTGAAGGATCGCCTGGCCCGGGATACGCTGGAGCAGCTCACAGACCTGGTCCTGGTCCCTCTCTCTGGGCTGGGGGGCTCAGGTGTCATCCAGCAGAACCCCTCAGAGGCAGAGATCTTTTATAATTCCACAGGCTTCCTCAGGTATCTCCTCTGTGTTCTCCCACTGGGAATGAAGTTTTGGAGGGAGGAAGAAACAGGAGTATGGTCTGCAGGGCTCTTTTTTTGGGCTCAGGAAGGGGTCACGGTGGGGGAATCCTCTTCATGACAGGACCCTATTCCCATGCAGGAACCTGAGCTCTGCCAGCCAGCAGACCCGGCAGAAGATGCGTGAGTGCCATGGGCTGGTGGACTCCATGATCCATTACGTGAACAGCTCTCTGGAGGTGGGGAAGTCAGAGGACAAGGTGAGCCACTGAGCAGATGTTGGGGTGGCTGAGATGCTGCTGTCCTGTCTTATTTTGCAAAGGCACATCTTGATGTGATGCTGGGAGAACCAGCCCAGCTCCATCTGGGCTCACTTGGGTACAGTTTGTGTCATGACTCTTCCATGGAGCCCCTGTGCCAACTGGACACAGCCCGCAGATGGCTCAGGGATGATATCCTCATGTCCCTTCTGCTCTCCAGAGCGCGGAGAATGCTGTCTGTGTGCTGCGTAACCTCTCCTACCGCTTGTACGACGAGATGCCCCCATCTTCACTCCAGCGCCTTGAAGGCCACCGGAGGAATGTGGGTGGCACAGTGACGGGGGAGCTGGTGGGCTGCTTCAGCCCCCAGAGCAAGAAAGCCCGGGAGGTCAGTGGGGCCATGTGTTGTCTGTGTCACCAGGGGTGGGGCTGATGCTGGGAAGTGCTGGCAGTGAAGATGATGCCAGGGTGGAGGTAGACGCCGGCCTCAGCTGATGGGTGGGACACATGGGTGAGCTCAGTGAAGGGTGAATCAGGTGTTTGAGGTGAATCAGAGTGCTGAAGCCCTGCTTTTCCATGTTATGGGGCATGATGGGTGACCTGTCCAGCAGTTCACGCTAGGCAGGCAGGGAAAAGGGAACACTGGCAGCAAGGAGGGCACTCCCACTGCAGAGGGGACACCCCCAGAGTCTAATAGTGCTCCTGTCCCTCAGCACTACCTGAATGCAGATATTGTCACCTTCACGGAGGTCTCCAAGGACCCCAAGGGCATGGAGTGGCTCTGGAACCCGCAGATTGTGGGCATCTACAACCGGCTGCTGCAGCGCTGCGAGCTCAACAAGCACACCACGGAGGCGGCCTCAGGCGCCCTGCAGAACATCACAGCTGGGGACCGCCGGGTTAGGCCCGGGGACAGCTGAGGGACCCCCTCAACCTGCCTATCACAGCTGGGAAAGGAGCACCTGGGCAGGGTTCACCCTGACCTGCTCCCAGTGAGTGGGAGGAGGAGGAGGAGGAAGCTGGCAGACTCTCTAAGAGGGTGTTTGCCTTGCAGTGGGCAGGTGTGCTGAGCCGGCTGGCACTGGAGCAGGAGCGCATCCTGAATCCTGTGCTGGACCTTGTCCGCACCGCTGACCACCACCAGCTGCGCTCCCTCACCGGCCTCATCCGCAACCTGTCCCGCCATGCCCGTAACAAGGACGAGATGTGTGAGTGCCAGGGGTGAACCAGGGCTGGGGGGGCTGCTTCCCAACCTTTTCTTTTGCCTCCCATTATCTCCAGCCACATCCCAGCCCCATCCTGCCTGCTGCATCCCCATTTGCATCTGAGCCTGCGGGCTGCTCCATTTCCCATTCCCAGACATGGCTCTGGCCACTAGCCCTAATGTGCCCTTTGCCCCCAGCCACCAAGGTGGTTAGCCACCTGATTGAGAAGCTGCCAGGGAGTGTTGGGGACAAGGCTCCGCCTGCTGATGTCATCGTGAACATCATCGCGGTGCTCAACAACCTGGTGGTGGAGAGTCCCATGGCTGCCCGTGACATTGTCTACTTCGATGGCCTCAGGAAGCTCTTTTTCATCAAGAAGCGACGGGACAGGTGGGAGCTGCCATGTCCCAGCTCACACCCAGATTCCTGTCCTGTGCTGTCCTGTCCTCTCCGCTCCTCTTCCTGCTCCTGCTCAGTGGAAGGGGATCACAAGTTTACCTTCCCAAGTATTGGTGTTGGGAGTCCCCAGACCAGCTCAGAGTGGCCTCGTGGACACCTGCCAATCCTTTGTCACCCTATAAGGACACCCCATTGCCACAGCTGCCTTTTCCCATCAGGGAACCTTTCTCTACTCCTGCCCGTTTTATTGTGGGATCCAGATGTTCACCTCCTGCCTCTCCCCACCTGCACTAAGCCCCCAATCCCTCTGGGCCCCTCTGGGGTGCTCTCCTTGGGCTGGTGGGCACTGTCCCATGCTCAGTGGCCCTGAAAAATTCACTGTATCCTGTCTCTTTCCCAGCTCAGACAATGAGAAGTCCTCCCGAGCCTCCGCCAGCCTCCTGGGTAACATGTGGCAGTACAGCAAGCTCCACCGGGAGTTCAAGATGGTACGTACCCATTCCAGAGCCTCCCACAGCCAGTGGGAGTATCCCTAGGGAATCAAGGCCAAAGGATTCCACATGACCCAAATGCTTCCCAGGATATGGTGGGGTCCCACTCCACACCTGCTTTTCCTTAGGGGTGGGAACATCCCAGGGTGTTGTCTCTGTGCAGGTGCGGTAGGGATAGCATGGCCCATCAGTGCTGGAGCAGAGGGGCTCTGTGTGTCTGATGGGGCTGTCTCCTTGCAGAAGGGGTACCGGAAGGAGGACTTCCTTAGCCTGTGAGGACACCCTGGGAGCTGCAATGCCTTGCTGGATGCTCCGTGCTGCCGGCCATGCCATGGGGAGGCTCGCCATCGGACCCCCACTCCAAAGCCTAATTCCTACATCCCATGTGCCTACCCCCTCTGCTGGGTCCCCTTCCCTGGCTGGGGAACACTTGTCCTCCCTCCTGCCCAGCCTTAAACCCAGCAGCTGCTTTTGGCTCTGCTATGGGGATCCTGATTAGGGGGGTTGCCCCATGGTACCCCGTGGGGGCCTTCCCCACTCTCAGGCAGCTGTCTACAAAACTTGGCTTGTCCTGCAGCAGGAGGCAGGAGCTGCAGGGAGTTGTAAGGGCTCCTGTAGAGTAATTCTGGGGGAAGGAGGCTTCTGGCAGTGCTTCATCCCAGCTCCCTGAGCTGAGGGACTGCGGGGAGGTGTCCATTCCCTGTGCCAATGTGGCATGTGTTGTAGGTTACACTTCTTTTCTGCCCTGGCTGTGTAGGGATGGGACTTTGCATGGCTTGGGGGCTTGGAGAGCGAGCTCTGCGGTGGCTTCCCACAGTTTATGGGGTGGTACAGTGCCTGCAGGGAGCTGGGAAGTGAAGTTGTGACAGCGCTGCATTCCCTCTTTGCTAGGAAGGGTGGGCAAGGGGCTGTGTCTGATGGGGCTGCCTGTGCCCTCACTGCAGGAAACCTGGGAGGGCCTCAGGGCCCCATCTCTCACCCAGTGGGAGCTGTCCTAGTGTGGCAGAGCTGCTGCTATCGCTTCTCACCAGCTGCTGACAGGGCTGGGCCCTGCTGGCACAGCAGGAGCAGAATCTGGGCAGGGCCATCTGGATTGCATTTGCTGAGCAGCGTCGCCCCATGGGTTGGGAGGTGGCCTCGGTGCTGGGTGCAGATGGGTCCAAGGTACAGTGGTGGCCGGGAGGGGGCNCCCGGGGGGGGGCAGTGTAGAGCAGGTGGAGGGGTGGGAGGATGGGGAAAGCTGGTGGAGGGGCTGGAGCGGCCCCCACAGTGAGCTACACCAGCCTGATTCCAGCTCAGGGTCATGGGGTGTTTGGCTCTGCAGCTCTCTGTGTACAATCTCCCCCAGCCCTCTGTACCCAAAATAAAGGCCTTGAGTGATCCCCACCTGCACCTGTGTTTGGATGGCACTAACTTGGATGGCATTTGGGAGGGGAGACAGTGCACCAAGTTACACCAGTGCCATGGGGACACCAGCAAAGAGTGAGCTCATCCCATGGTGTCACACCATGCTCTGTGCCTGGCATACCTCCAAGTTAGTGTGACAGGGCCACTGGTATGGGAAAGACAGACCAAGGGTCAGGCTTTGTGGTGGGGAGACCCCCCCTGTGTCATCTGTCATGGACAGACCCAGTGGGTGCAGCAGCCTTTTATTGTCATGGGGGTTTCCATGGGACAAAGGTGCTGCTACCATTCCTGGCAGGGCAATCCGTAGGGCTGGGGCACGTTGTTCCTTGGAGAACATCACCCCTCCTGGCACTTGTCCATCATGCAGGAAGAAGTACCTGCCTCCCATGGCAAGGGACAGGGCCCAGTCACCTGCGTGGCACCCAGGTGTGGCACTGAGGTATTACAGGCAGGGTGCTCCTGGTTTTCTAGTTTTCCACTTCAGACCCAGCTCCTGCTTTCCCAGCATGGCCATGGCTCTACTCTCATCATTATTCCCCCAGGCTCCTTGGCTGTGACCACAGGAATTGAGGACACCTGTGGTTATGCTCAGCTGTTATCCTCTGAGACCAGGCAGTAGAAATCCATGCAGGCACCATAGCTGCATGATCCCAGATCTGAGATACCGAGCTCAGAATGCTGCCTGTCCCACAGCTGCACATCCTCTATCCTGCTGGATGCTGAAGCCCTGGGAGTGCTGTGGCCACCAAGGTGGGGTGGTGGGGGACGTCCAAAGATGCACCCTTGGAGGCCTGGCAGGAGTAGGGAGATGGATTTAGGTGGAAGGGGAAAGGGCTGGACCCACCCTGCCACCACAGGAGCGGGAGGCAAAAAAGCAAAAAAAGTGACCTCCAGGGCATATCTGTCCCCTCAGGAGAAGCAGCAGGGATATGGACCTGTGCCAAGATCTCCATCTGGGTTCAGGTGTCCTGTGCTGTCCAGGTAGTGGCTGTGCAGGATCAGCATGGGCGTCCTTGTCCTCCTGGAACTGGGTCTGCAGGTCCCCCACGCTCCCCAGGAAGGATACCTTACATAGCAGGGCCAGGCACAACTCCTTCCAGAAATCCAATGATGCGGTCTGCAAGGGCCAGGAGGGAATGAGCTGGGCCGGGACCATGGGAGCATGGCCCTGCATGCTTTCATGGGCTCATCTTGCTCTCACTGGTGCTGGGAGTTTGGCCAAGTTGAGGGCTGTGCTCTGGCATGGCACCGTGCCCATCTGCCGGTGGAGAAACCGGCCTGACCTGCTGGAACGCTCCCCAGGGCTCTGGTTCCCAGCCTGGCCCCAAAAGGGCCAGAGTAGCCCTGGGCCTAAGCTCAGCTCAGGGAGCTGAGGCTGGGGAAGCCAAAGAGTGTCATGGGGTCCTGACCATACAGGTTTGTGGGGGTGAACTCACAGAGCTGAGGCCCTTCTGGTTGGGTTTTTAAATGTCCTCCAAAAAGAAAATGCCCCAACCTGCTCTTTAGCACTGGAGCTCAGGGCTCAGCCCCAGAAGGCAGCAGGGAGGTTGACCCAAAATGGGGAGCTGGGAATGGAAGGGTATCCTGGTGTGATGGGTCCTGCTCAGCTCTCAAAGGGCCTAAAGGGCAACAGGGGACTGTGGAGGCTGGCACTATGGGGTGCTGGGGAGAGAAAGGGGGGGGGGGGGGGGTCGGGTCAGGATCCTGCTCAGCACTCACCATGGAGCTGGCTTTCCACACCAGCAGAGTCACTATGCTTTGATGCTGCTTCAGCAGAGTGATTGGCAGGGTGAGTGATGTCCCAGTACTGGCTCTCAAAGATGATGAAGATGGGTTTCCTGGAAAGCTCCAGAAGCCTCCAGAGCCCTTCCCTGTGAGACAGATGGGTGATAGGAGGATGAGAAACCCTTCAGTCCCTCTCCTCTCCTGTGGGAGCTGCTCTGCTCCTACCTGAAGCTGCTGTTGCACCAATCCTGCTCCAGGTACACAACAGAGAGCACCACAATGAGGTGCTGGCACCAGCTGACATTCATGATGAGGTCAGCTGATGGCTCTGTGGGCAAAAAGGGTGTTAAGTCCCCAGGCCCCTGTGTCACCCCATGCCCAGCCCTGTGTGGTGCCTACCTGAGCTGGGCAGGAGGTTCTGCTCATCCAGGAAGAGCTTGTAGCCATGACAGTTTTCCAGCTGTGGCTTCAAGATGAAGTGGACGAACTTTAGGTCATTGGGGGCAGTGGTGTAGGAGATGTAGGCATTGAACAGCTTCCCATCTGGGAAGATCCATGAAGCAGGGATAACAGGAAGAGCTGTGTGAGCCTCCAGAACGCAGGAGGCTGTTCCGAGTGGGGTGTCGCCTCTAGCTCACTATTGATCTCCAGCTCTCTGTAGTAGTCCTGGCACCAGAGGAGTGCATTCAAGCGGCACTGGACATAGAGCACAACCAGGAGCACCAGGACCAGGAGGGCTGCCAGCACTGCTGGCATGTGCCACACCACTTCTGCCAGGACAGGGAAGGGCACAGTGAGAAGCATACCTGGCTTTGGTGCAGGTTTGCACCCCGATGTGGGAGGCAGTTGGGCCTCTATCACTCTCCTCAATCCCCCCATATACCTCCATACATCCCCTGCTCTCTGGGGGATGGAGCAGGTCCCTACCTGCTTGCCACAGGGTGAAGGTGGCTGTGGCATTGCTGATCCAGCAGGCAAACACCCCAAAATCAGCATCACAGGCGAGGTTGAGCTGCAGGACGCTGGCCAGGAGCTGCTCTGAGGAGTGTTGGCCAGACCTGATGGGACATGGGGATGCTGTGGGTCAGGCTGTGTGGTGATATCTCCCAAAATCAGAGGGATGGACATCCCCAGGGCAGGCTCCTTACCAGACTGTGTCTTGGCTGCTCCCACTGCCCAGCCACTGCCCATCCTTGCTCCAGGCAGCAATGGGCTGGCAGTGCTTGCTGCCTGCCCAGCCTGTGGTGCAGTTCAGCTTAATCCAGCTCCCTAGCACCAGGTCCAGTGTCTCATGGGCGGCTGGCACCAGGATTTCTGGGGGCATTCTGCAAAGGTCTGGGAGCATAGAGGGGAGGGTGTGGATGGGAAAGCTGATCCACCTCCCCCCAGGGCACGTGACTCCTGTAGCCATCCTGGAAAAACAAGCTCTGCCTTCGGGGTCTGGCAGTGAGTGATGTTTGTGGCTGTTTAGCAAAAGGCTGAGCTGGTTTGGGGGGCTGAGAAGGACCCTTGACACCCTAAGAGGTGACACCAGAGCAGGATTCCTAGCTAAGCTAGTATAGGGACCCATCCCAGCTTAGAATGGGGGAGAACTGGAATTTCACCTACCTGCCATGGCATGCTCAGGTGACTGGCACGGGCACTGCTGGCATCTCACACAGTGTCTTCTGGGGGGTGGGGTGGGTGCAAAGTCCACTTGCCTCCGCCACAGGGCAGGCTGGGCATGGGACAAGACTGGGAATAGCTCTGTGAGTGCTGGCACAGGAAGGGTCTGCCCCCCCCCCCCCCATTGGCCCCCTCAGCGATTCCATCTGGGAGTGGTGGGTGCTGCTCTGCCTTAAAGCTGAAGCCACATCCCATCCACAGCCTGATGGCCACTGTGCCACCTGCCCTCCCTGTACTGACTTCCAGACTAGCTTTCCCAACCATTAATTTATGCATGGGAGGTGATTAAGGACCAGCTGGGTGTAGCAGATTTGAAAAAATGTACCTTCAGCCCAAATCCAAAACCAAGGTGGAGGAATGAACTTAGTAGGTCATGGGAAACCACAGCTTTGGGGGTCTCAGTGGTGGTACCTCCTTCACCTGCCTGGGCTGCAGAGCTGCCTCCAGCTTGATATGCCCTTAAACCTGCTACTTACCAATGGTCTGGTTTATGGAAATGCAGCCTCCCACCTGGAGAGCTCCCTGGCGGGTATAGTGTTTCCAGCATGTTGGGAGCCTCAGTGCATGAGCTGTGCACGGCTGCACAGCATTCTAGGCAAACAGGGAGCACAGGGATAGCACACAGGGACCCCACTCCATCTGGCATCACCAACAGTGTCACTGTGATGGCCTGGTGGGGAGAGGTGGATACTGGGAGCAGACAGTGGAGCAGAGCCTGGCAAGGCTGGGCTCCTCTATCCCCACACACCTGATGTGGGTGATACAGGTGCTGGGGCTGAGGTGGGAGTCTCAGGGACATCACAGTGCCATGTTTCCATGGTAAACACCCGGCCTAAATCTGGGTGTCTTTCCCAGGGCTCCTCTTCGTTCTAGAGCTTCAGCACTCCTAGATGCACCCTGATTTTGAGTGGGAGCGAGGCTGGTCCCCCTGTGTTTGTTGGTGTGGAATGGGAAGGGGAGGTCTGTGGTGTTGCCTGGCTTGGAGCAGGCATTTTGCTTCCCCTGGAACAGCCTCATGCCAGGTGTGGGATGAAACCAAGGATCAAGGTACGCGAGAGACGCCAAGTATGTGTTCAGCTTGACCAGCTGGAAATTATTTATACCTAAAGGATTCACTGAGTTTCTTCATGGCCAGGGAAGGAAGAGGATGGGCTGGAGGTGAGCCAGCCCACCTGGATTTCACACAGAGAAAGGGTGGGAGACATTCACGGGGATGGCATGGAGCTGTCTCTGCCTAGCATGATGCTCTGGGTCTGCTCCTGGATGGGTCACTCCTAAGCCATTTCCTCTGATGGTTGGAATAAGGAAGTTCCAACAAGCTGCACCCTGGCCAAGGGGTGTGGGGAGGCCCCAAAACCCCTGACGCCTTTTCTCCATGGAACAACAGTGTTGGAGTGGATGTTGGGGCTGCTGAATGCCAGAGAGGGAGAAGCACAGGCTAACAGGCAGCATTTCCCATATCCTCTTGTGGGGACACCCCAGATTTGAGGCAGAGTACTATGTGGACATTGTGGGGTGGTAAATGATGGCTAAGTGCAGCATTCCCTGGAACATGGCCATGGGGAAAGCTGAGGAGAGCGGGAAGGCACCGTGGCCAGGGAGTTGTGGGGTGGGTGCACCGAGGGAGCAAGTGGGATGGAGAGCTGGAGGAGAGCAAAGGGGATCCAGAATGGGAATGCACAATGGGAATGCACAGGGAATGGGGTGAGGGTGAAACTCTCCTCACCTCATCTGAGGTGGCTTTAGCATGGAAAGGGAAGTAAAAGAGAGCTGCATTTACCTTTAGAGCTTCTCCAGCTGCCGGCTTCCTGCTTGTTGCTCCTGCTTGAGCCAACCTGACTGGCCAGATCAGTGCTTGGAATTTCTCTCTTTTCCTTCTTTCTGTTTTAATAGTTTATCTATTTCTCCTCCCAGTTCAGCCCCTGCCCTTGGCCTGGTGCTCCCCCTGCCCCAATTCCTGGGCACCAGGCCCGTGGGAAGGGCTGGCTGTCCCTCCCTCCCCCTGTTCCACCTCCACCTGAACCTGAGGGGGGAAAAATTCAACAACTCTGGCTTCAGGGGAGGGGAAAAGAGAGGAGGAAAGAGGAGTGGGACAGCAGCACACGCAGCAGGTATCAAAAGCTTGGGGGCCAAGGAGGAGCCTCCTGGTTTTCCATGGCTGGAAGAGTACACAGAGGTGTCAGGGTGAGAAGAAACCTGCCATCAGCTATGCCTGTGGGCAGCGTGAGGTCTCCTGCTTCTTTCCTTCTCCTCCCTTTCCTTCTCTTTGTGCCTTTAGAGCCTTTTTGTGAGATGAAGCTTGTGCTGGCCATGGGGAACTAGATCCAGCAGTGGCCACTGGTGGATAGCAGGTATCCTCTGTGGTAATTACCACGGAGCTGATTAAAGCCTCAACACACCCTGGGCATGGATGTGGTCACAGCAGCACCAGCAGCCTCTGGATGAACACCAGCCTGAACTGCAAAAGCATCAACCAGCACATGATTTGACACAAAAAATGGAAGAATAGGGCCACAAGTGCAGTGTATGGATTTATATATTTTTAAAAATGTTTCATAATATTCTATTTAATAATATATATGTAGATGCATATTGAATAACTATATATATATATATATAAATATATATATATATATATATAAATAAACAGGTACAGGTCACAGGTAGGTCTGTGGGCCTGTTCTCATGGAGAAACCCTACTCTGACTCCTCATTGTTTAGGATATAAACTACTAGTGCTGTTGGCTTGTTATGGGAGGGATAGGGACAGAGGGAACCCTGCCGGATCTCTAGGGACTATCTCATGCTCCTAGGCCCCACAGCCACTGGCTGTGTTTGGGGCAGCAGGTGCTGGAGCAGCTCTTTTTGAGGGCTGCCCACTTGTCACGGATACCATAAAATCCAACGTAAGTCTGTTGGATTTGTGGGATGGTGAAGGACTGCATGGAATAAGGCCAGGTCCTGGGGATGGCAGGGGTGTGGGGGGAGGCTTGGGAGCAAATCAGGAGCTGATAAGACTATTCTTGTTCATCAGGGTTATCCCCATGGTAAGTAAGTTAAATGGAGGAGCAGAGGTAGTTTTGGTAACAGTCATGCAACAACAGGACAAGCCTGAGGGTTCAGCAAGCTCATTTCCATTCCCTATGGCATCATTCATGGCTTTCCATGCTCTTGGGAGTGGAGTTTTGAGGCTGAGTTAACCTTGATGCCTTTCCCTACAGTCCTGACTGGGGTGTGTCACCTCCAGGGCACAGCCCCTAGGACCAACACCTTGGGCAGTGCCTGTAGCAGGACTGTCAGGGGACATGGGCAGTGTCAGGGTGGGGTGACCAGCAGTGACCCCAATCTTGATAGGTTGAGGTCACTACTGGTGGGAAAGGAGGTAGCTGGCCCACAGTTCTGCCTCTAGGATCCCATGAGCTGTGGCACCTCCTGGGGTGTCACCTCCTTCCTGCTGCAGAAAAACCTGTTCTGTCTGGAGTAGGGGGCCAGCCAGTAGTCGTGCCTCTAAAGGAAAAGGTGAGACAACCCTGTTATTTGGGATTTGCTGTGTTTTTCCCATTTTCCCCAGGCATTTCCATTATCCTGGCACATTAACCAGGCTATGTTCCCACTGTGCATAGCCAAATCCCACCAGCCAGTTCCCACACAGTACTTGGAGTGGGCACTGCAGCTCCCATCTGCTGTGATTGTCCCCACTAAGACAAGGAAAGGGTTTGGAGGATGATTTGGGATCACAGAGGAGGAAGGCAGGAGCAATACCAGGCAGTAGATGATGGTCTGTGTGTCCACATACGTGTTGTATTTATTTACTGATTGCTGGTGGCAGCTAAGCCAGGAACAACTCTCGGGATCTGACTCAGCCCAGAGCTAAACAAAACAACAGCCTTTTCCCAATGATCATGGAGACACCAGGGCAGAGCTGCAGCCATGCCGGGGAGGAGTTTGATGAAAGAGAGACTCAAGTTCCACAGTGGTGCGAGAGTGAGCAGGTCATAGAAGGCAGTGGAAAAAGAGGCCAAAGTGCAAAAAAGTGCTGCCCCTTGGTTTGACCCCCAATGCCACAGCTCTGTCCCAGACACTCCCTGTGCCGGGAAGGCACATTCCAGCTCTGTCACAGCATCCTTCCTTCCTAAGTTGGAAAACTGCCTGCTCCTGTGAAGCCACTGTCTTGTCATCACTTCCCAGCTCAAATCCAGCTTGGTCCCAGATGGGACACATGACACTGTGTTGTGGGGTTAATCTTGCACCCCTGGCACTGCCAGGCTGGGAAAGGGTCTCAAGTCCATGTTCTCCTTCTCCTTGGTATGTGGTGGCTACACCTCGGTGGAGTATTCCATCATGCTGGGGAGAGAGGAGAGAGGCGTTGGGAAGGGAACTGTTTGAGTTGGGAAGTGTGGAAAAGCACTCCAGGCAGGAACTCTTCCCCAAAATAGATGGAGAAAGAATGACAGGCTATTTGTGGGAAACCCCTGTTTGTTATGGAAATCCCACAGTCAGTGGGAAGGCAGAGATGGAAAGCTGTGACAGTGTGGTGTTGTGTTGGTTTTGCATAGCCTGGTTTCTGGTAGTGGGGGACACAAAGGTGGCTTCTGTGAGAAGCTGCTGGAAGCTTCTACTGTGTCTGGCAGAGACAATCCCTGATGGCTCTGGAAGAGGGACATACTGCTGGTCAAGGCTGGGCCAATTAGAGATGTTAATAATGCCTCTGTGATAATGTATTTACGAAGGAAAAACAAAACAAAAAGGGGCACAGGGTTGTTGTTGGTTTTTTTTTTTTTGGTTTTGTTTTGTTTGTTTGGTTGGTTGTTTGGTTGGTTTTTTTTTGTTGTTTTTTTGGGTTTTTGGGGTTTTTTTTGGTTTTTTTTTCTGCTAGGCAGAGAAGAGGAGGAGGTGAGAACACATGAGGCAAACAACATGGCAACAATAAGGTCAGTGCAGAAGGAGAGGGAGGAGGCACTCCAGGTGCCTGAGCCAAGATTACTCTGCAGGCCCTGGTGATAACCATGGTGAAAGACCTGTGCCCCTGCAGCACATGGGGATTCACGGGGGATGCAGAGATCCACCCGCAGCCGGTGGGGGAGGTGCCCATGCCAGAGTAGATGGATGTCTGGAGGAGGCTGTCATCCAGTGGGAGATCCAGTAGAGAAAGGGGCCCTGCTCCCAGACTGGAGCAGCCTGTCCTTCAAGGACTGACCCTGTGAAAGAGTGACTCCATACCACAGCAGTTTTGGGAGGACTCCTGCTCATAAGATCAGACCCATGGTGGAGAGGGTAATGGAGAATTCTCTCCTGTGGGAAGGTATGCTGGTCTGAGACAGAACCTAGCCCACAGAAGTAATGGACCAATTAGAAAGGGGTACGCCTCTGTGAATACACCTTTTAAAACGAAAGCTGGGGAAAAGAACCCTCTCTTTCCTTCCAGCAAAGCTCAAGGTAACATCTTAATTACGTGTGAATGCTGCCGGGCTGGGCCAGCCCAGCCGCGTGGTCGGGGCCCGGGCTGAGTCCCTTTCCTTGCAATCCCAGAAGGGCCTGAGGCTGGAATGCAGCTGCCGAGATCTTGGCTGTTTTCCCCTAGTATGGCCACCATGAGAGATCACGGACAGGGACTGAAAGCAGCCCTTTGAGCCAAGCAGAGAGTGGCTGCAGAGGCAGAGAGCAGCCCTGCGGCCAGAGATGGCCTAAGCCCAGCCCCGCCTCGTTCTTTTGATATTTTGGCCCAGCCCCCAGCACGGCCTTGAGTGCTCTACTGTGTTTAACCCTGTCTGCCTGCGTGAATTTTAACTCTTTAGTACCCAGATTGACCTGCAGACATTGATCTTCTCCTGAGTGAAAGAAAAGAGATTGAGAGAGGACATGTGCAGAAACAGCATAAAGATATGAAAGTCAAGTTTGGTTGGAGAGTGAGGAGAGTCCACGAACTTAGCCATGTGATGTGTAAGCCATGGTGATGGACGCTAATTAACTTTTAAATCATAGAAAATCATGTGGGGGTGGAATGNGATTCCCATAACCCTGTTAAATCTATCAATAAAGTTTTCTTTATTCCTTTTGAAGTTTTGGGCTTGTTTTGCTCTTTCTTCTGGTCCTACCTCACAGCAAGAAAGTGTTTCTAGCAAGTACATGGACATCTAGCTATTACTGAAACCACCACATTTTTTGGTGCATTGGCCAAGAAAACTGAAAATTGGCAAACTGAAACTTTTACACAAAGCAGTGTTTCTGCCTGGTATCAGACTGAAACCCCTACAGAAGGGACCCCATGGTGTAGCAGGGGAAGGACGCCTCTCCCTGAGCAGCAGAAGAAAACCTTGGGTGACGAACTGACCAAGACCCCCATGCCCTGTCCCCTGCATTGTTGGGGAAAGCAAAGGTGTTTTTAAGGGCTTATTTTAAATGTTACTTCTTTATTTAACTTCTCATTATTCTCCTCTGATTTTTTTTAGTAATAAATTCACTTTGTACTTCTAAGTTGAGCCTGTTTTGCCCTTTGAGTGTTTTCTCCCAGTCCTTATCTCAACTCATGAACCCTTTGTTAATATTCGTTTCCTCTCTCCCAGCGGTGGCAGGGGAGGGCAAATGAGTGGCTTTTGTGGGTGCCTGGCATTGGGCCAGTGTCAAACCACGACAGGTGTTTCCTGAGCCCTACTATCCACTCCTATCAGGATTATGGGTGGCAGCTGGGACAGGGTAGCCATGGAGGGGGTACAGGCTGAGCCTTTCCCAGAGCAGGACTTAGTATAGACAGCAGCACTGAGGCAGTTACAATGGTACTCTTTCCCATTGAAATACTTAATCCTTTCTCTTTAAATAAAGTTTAGATGGAAAACCTGGGCAGAGTCCTTCCCTGGGCAAAATCACTTCTTGTTTTAACATGGGGCTCCAGAGCAGACAGATCCTGAAACCTGGCAACACCTGGCACCTTCCAGGGTATCACCCACCTCAGTTCATTACAGAGACTGCTGTGTTTTTCCTTCAGAATTAGATTCTTGACCTTCTGGGGGACATCAGGAATATACCAGGCTGCAATCAGCTTCACACACAGAGCCACATGCTGTGGGAAGCAAAGGCAGTCAGGGGCTTCCAGCCCGGGCATGAGACACAGTTCCAACCCCTTTCCCAGCCCTCTCCTGCCTCCCTGAGTGCTCACCTCGAAGAGGATGAGGAAGGCGAGCCGGGCTGCGAAGATGTGCCAGAACTGGACAGTGTAGGTGTAGTCATCAGCATTCCGGTAATCCCGGTACCTGCAGCACAGCTTGGTCACTGCCAGCCAAAGCCATTCCATTGCAGTCTGGATGTCATGGTGAGGGGCAGGGGGTAGCAGGGGGCTGCTTTTACCTGCACTCCTTGATCTGGTTTCCATTAAATTCCGGCAGCACCTTGGTGTGGGGCTCAAAGTCCTGGATATGGAATACGGAGAGGCTGTTGTTGATGTATCCAGTGGAGCAGCTGTGGGGAAGGACTGGGTTGAGCATGGATTGTACCCTCCTGTTCTGGGGGAGCAGAACCTACTTGGTACTCTCATTGCCCACTTTCACTAGGCCTGGTGGGAATGGAGGGCTCAGAGGCTTCTGTCCAGTTTGAGTGAACTGGGTCAGTCACCCAAGGCTTGGAGAAACTGGGAGTGGGCAAGAGAGAGCATGTGCCTGCATCCTGGGAATTCTGTAGCTCTCCAATACTACACACTGCCCTTTCCAGTCAGCATACCCACCACAGATATGGTGTGATGATGCTATATGGGAATGTTTCCCTGCTCCCCTTTCCACCCCACCTTGCTCTGGGGGACAGCTCAGCTGTCTTGTCCTCCTGCAGTGGTGGCAGGGCTGGGGGGGTGTTTCCCCCCCAGGCAGGGACTGTCTTGGAACTGAACTCACTCCATGCTAGTGTGGTTCTTCCTTGTGCAGGGGCTATACATGTACTTGTAGACCTGCACGGGGATGAAATCAGAGGTAATGGCGATCACCAGTCCATTCCCGATGACAGCCAGGGTGCCGATGGCCTCTAGGACCTGCAGCCAGATCCCTGTGGGAGAGGAGCAGCTGGTGAGGTCCCTCTGCCAGCTCACTACCACCATTCCAGCTCAGGGACAGCTTTAGCATGGCCAGGTCAAGGAGGGAGCCTCCAAGCTGCCCTTCATTCAGCCTCTGGCAGAGTCTGAAGCAGCTTGTCCTTCTCCAACTCATGGCTCTCCCTGTGCTGTCCCATGGTCATGGGGTACTCAGGGGCCCAGCCTGGTGCTGGCAGGACCTCTCACCAATGTCCTTGGCCTTCCTGGGCACCATGCGCCGGCGCAGCCGCATCATTTTGATAGCATCCATGTGGATCTCAATAACGTTGTTGATGAGGGCCAGCAGCGGGGCCAGGGGAAAGGCTGCCACAAAGATGGTGGTGAAGCTGTACTGGATCACTGTAAAAGGGAAAATGCCAGGTGCTGGTGTGAAGCTGCTGCAGAAGGGACGTCCCCTTCTGCCTGGGTTTGTCCTGCTTTGTGGCTTGGGTCAGAGTGATTTGCAGGGGTTGGAAGGGGGAGATAGCCACATCTTGGGGATGCCCAGCTCTCATACAGCTGTCAGGAAGTGGGATCTGTGGGGATAGTTGAGCCAGCCAGGCACATGCACACCATGCGGTTACAGCCATGGCCCTGGAAGGAGAGGAAAGTCTGAGGCAGGGCCAAAGGCTAGCACAGTTGCCTGCTCTCTGTTTTGCGAATGATCTTCCTGGTGTTCCAGGGCTCTCAGAGCCAGGCTGGGTGTGGAGCTGTGGCTCCTTGCCTGTATATGGACTCCCTAGTATCCATCACTCCCCAGCTAAGGAGTGCACATGGACCTGCCCCACGTACCTATCTCCAAGTACTCATTGAACAAGCTGAAGATGTTGACCTCATTGAGTTCATAGTTGTTCAGCCACTGCCTTTTGCAGGGGTCCTCTGCCTCTTCCTCCTCTCCTAACATCACACTTCTCTTCTTGGGGTGCTTTTGCTTTTTCCGTAGCTTGTGGGATATCCAGCTGTAGTGGGAGACAGGGATTTGTGTAGCTGCCTGCGGAGGACAGACGGGCTGGGCTGCTGCCAGCACATCCGTGGAGGAAGGGAAAAAGGAAAAAGACCAAGGTTCTTCTCTGGAAAGTGTCAGTGTGGGATGCTTACGGGATGAGATACTCCATTATATTGCTGATGGTCTGCTTGAGCAGCATGATGACAGCCATCTGGATGAAGAGGTCAGTGATGCAGCCACTGGGGTGGCACTAGAGGGGACAAAGAGAGAAGGGTTGTGCCCTGCAAGCAGGTGCGCTTGAGGGACACTTTGGCAGGTGCTATGGGAGAAAGCTGAACTTCCCAGAGGGTCCCTAGGGAGTAAGGAAAGGAAGAGGAGAAGTTGTTTTTGGGATCAGAGTGGGTGTCTCACCTCCTCCAGCCTCCAGTGGCCAGCGATGCGCACGTAGTGCCCTGGGTGGCCATTGATCCTGAGCAAGGAAGCAACAGTGATATGCATGGAGTCATGGCCGTCCTGAGTCCCAAATGGGGTCCCTGTGCCTGATATGGAGGGCAGAGGGGCTGGACTGTCCATACCATACACCCTGGGGAGAGTTGGGAACATCGATCCCAAACTCTGGCTGCCCTATGTTCTCCACTCACCGTCCAAGGAAGAAGGCGATGTAGATGAGTGAGGAGAAGTTTGTGAAGAACTGGAAGAGGAAGATCTTCACAGTGAAATTGTTCTCCCGCTGGGAGAAGGTCCGTGGTTTTTCTAGGAAAGGGAGAAATGCCCAGGGGCTTAGTCATAGAGCAGTGGGACCTTGCCCTGCTCCCTTCAGAGCTCTGAATATCTAAAGAACATCTCTGACCCTTGTGAAGCCTTCCCTGCCCTTCATCTGAGCCCTTTGATGGAACTGAATCCAGCCAAGCAGGGAGGTCCCTCAGAGCCATGAGCTGGGGGAGAAGCTGCCTTAGAGCTAGGAGGAAATCCATGTTGTGACCTCTCCTGCAGCTGGGGTGGCTTCCTGCTCATGTTAGGTTTCAGCCCTGTAGGGTGACTGTCCCTACAAAGCTGGCTGTGGGACAGCATGTGGACCACAGGTGAGTGTGTGCTGGGGGACTGCTGGCTTCCCTGTCTGGAGCTACCTGAGAACAGCCTTGTGCTGGTGGAGAGATGGAAGGGGATGGGAGGCTGGTTGTGCTCAGGGACGAAAGGGCGCTGCAGGTGGGACACACCCCATTTCCCTTACCCAGGTCGCAGAGGAAGAGGGCCACATGCCAGTTGACCTGCAGGACAGAGAAGTGCATGAGCAGGGGGGCTGACCATGAAGAAATCCTGCCAGGCACCCCATGTGGCTCCTCACCTTGGTCATGATGACAATGGTGACATAGTGCAGCACAGCCCCCGTCATCACAGCAATGGTGTCAGCATGCTTGCTCAGCAGGTTAATTTCACTCTGCGTGAACAATGCCATGGCCACTGCCCGGTAGATGACAAGTGCGTGGGCGATGCCAATCAGCACCATAATCTGTGGAGAGGGAGAGGAGGGGTCAGGAGCCACAGAGGGCACGTGCTCTATTGCACCTGATGGTCCCCTCAGCAGGGCCTTGGATGTGGCCTCAAAGGCAAACCAGCACCCTCCAGTGAAGAACAACAAGTTTGTGAGATGGATGTAGTGACAGAACAAGGAGTAACAGGTACAAACTGAAAGAGGAAATTTAGGCTGTATGTTAAGAAGAAATTCTTCCCTGTGAGGGTGGAGAGATACTGGAACAGGCTCCCCAGGGATGTTGTGAATGCCCCCAACCCTGGCAGTGTTGAAAGCCAGGTGGGACAAGGCCTTGAACAACGTGGGGTAGTGGTAGGTGTCCCTACCCATGATATGGTGCTTGATCCCTTCCGCTTATTCTGTGATTCTAGGATTCTCTATCTGAACCAGTCTCCATTGACCCACAGTGGGGACAAGCGCATTGGGATTTGCCTCTTTCTGCCCTCTGTGTCATTGCCTTGATCCTCACTGCAAGACCAGGGCCTTCAGCCCATGTCCCTGAAGGGTGGGTGGCCCCTACCACCAGTATAGTGAGGTGTGAGCATGAGGGAGCCCCAGGATCCTTGTGATGGGCATGGAACTGCTCTAAAAATCTAGTCTATGCCTTTGCTCCTTTGGTGCCCTTCAACCAAATGTTCCCAATGTCACCTGGCACATACCATCAGCAGAGCCAAGATGAGAACAAGGGTGCTGCGGATGTAAGAGTGCTGGTAAAGCTGGGGTTCATGCTGTGAATTATTGATCAGCTGTAGAGCGAGGTCCTCCTTAAAAAAAAAAAAAAAAAAAAGCAGGAAAGAAATGACCCAGATTTGTGCCTTTTGTGTCAGTGGACATATAGGATTAGCAGTGCTGGAGAAGGACAAGGTTGAGCACCCAAGCCCCAAGAACATCACCAAGCCTGACTGAGTTCAGTTTGGGCAAGGGACTCCTCAGATGTGTCTTTTCTAGGTCCAGGTGATTCCTGCCCTGAAAAGGGAAGCACCAAGCAGGAAAAGATTATGTCCTCACCTCTTCTTCATCCCATCCGTACAGGTCCCAGTTGGTGGCCACAGTGGCTCTCTCCCTCTTCCACAGCTCCAGAAATACAGTGGCTGGATTGGGAAGGAGAAAGTGCAGTGACACTTAGTAATGGCTCTGACAGCCACCCTCTGTCTCCCAGAGAGTAACATCACATCCAACCTGATGGCAAACCATCCTGGACTGCCCTTGGCCTATGAAGGACAGGCAGTCCCCTCTGTACCTTGGTGACCTGGAAAGGCTCTGGACAGGCAGCAGTGAGAAAACAGGGATGGTGCAGGTGAGTTTTTACTGGCCGGGTCTAGTGTCCGTAGGGAATTTGGGATAAGTCACTTTTCAGGTGGAATGGATCTTTGCACTGCACCCTGACTGACCCTCTCCAACTCCAGTTCCAGCCAGACCTTATGTTAATTTGATTGCCACTCCTGATTGTGTCCCTGTGACCCAGCCCACAGGTATACTCAGGAGTGTGCTGTGACTTCGCAGGTGGAACACCCAACCCACTCCTGAGGTGGCTGGTCAAGGAAAGGGCCATGGAGAAGCCAGATGAGTGCGTAACTAAATCAGTGATGGGATCCCATCCTCCCACAGCAAATAAGAAGCTGTGCAGTGATTTGGGAAGGTAGAGGAAGACTCTGGAGGTCCTTCTTTCCTGTGGTTGAGGCCATTTATAGGCAGCTGCAAGAAAATTGCTAGGTGCCTTTGGGGAGGCTATGCTGAGCAGATGCTTCAGATAGGACAAACTTTAGGTAAGGAGTATATGGGGAGCTGAAGGATATCATCAGGATGGTTTTGTCTCTTGCTGTGTCTGGAAGGGAAACAGAAGGCTCTGGAAGTGGAGGAGATATAAAATCCCCCAAAGGGTGAAGCTATATTGATGTCCCATTTTCCACCTTCTGCTCCTTCTCTCAGCCACATGTGCTGGGCACCCAGGTATGGACACCTACCCCAGATGGCCATGAACATGGCAAACACCACCGTGGCTTCATTATCAATCATGTGAGTGACCTGGAAGAGATGAAGGAGGAGTGTGATGTGGCACTGAGGTGCAGGGCCTGTGACACCTCGGGGTCTTGCCATGCTCATCTCCCCCAAGACAGGTAAAGGTGCTACAGGAAGGCAAAATGCAGGAAGGTGATGGATACTGGGGCTTGTTACTGGTAAAATATTGCATGGTGATGATAGAGACTGTGATCTGAGGTGGGCTTTCTTGTTTTAGTGGTGTGGGAACAGCATGAACTGGGAGTGTTTCCCCATCCTTTACCTGCCCTAAAAAGGGCGTTCCCTACCTTGGCATAGGTACAGGTATCGGAGAGGACCCAGAACGAGCAATTCTGGTCACAGAGTGGGCACATGATGGTGTTGTTGGCATCACAGATCTCCTTGCTGGAAGAAAGGAGGAGAGATGCCGAGGGGCACAAGGGTGCCTCAGAGCCACCTGCAGAGCTGAATGGGATGTGCATTTGGCATTCCCAAGGGCCTTACCTCACCTGGCTGGAACTGAAAACAGTAGCCCCAGCTGCGACGGTTGCCAGCCCAGCCAGGGCAGCAAAAATCAGCAGGTAAGTGTACCAGCCCAGCCAGGCAAAGTACAAGGCTACCTTCTCTCCAAAATAGCACCTAGGAGGAAAGGTGAGGTGGGAGTTGCAGACAGAAAGGAGATCAGATTTTGGGAGTCACTAGAAAATGCTCATTATGGCAGCATCTCAGTTATTATGGTGGGGGGAGCAGGTTGGAGTCATGGATAAGAAATTACCTGCTGACTGAGGGACAGGCAGCCCTGTATCCCAGAGGAATTAACTTTGTGTCAGCTGTCAGAGGTGCACCTCTATTTTAAGATCTCTCCTCTACCAGAGCTCCCTGGCAGGTTTATGAAGCAACACATTCTTTTTGCCCTCCCGCCCCTGCCCACTGAGTTATTTTTCAAAAACAAGAGCCATGCTGTTTCCTGAGATTTCATGTGGTTGTAGGAGCCCCATGTTGCCTTTACTGCCCCAAGTTCAACCTCTGGCTGGCTGTGTAGCACTGATGCTCTGTTCCCACCTCTCCTGCCTTCTGAATGTAGCTGAAAACCCAAGAGACTCATTAAAGTCTGCACAGACATAGGGGTTGTTTCATGCTGCAGGATTAGCAAGTGGAGTTCAGAGCCACAGGGATAACCCTCAAGTTAAGAGCTTTTTGAAGCTGCAGAGGCACTGAGTGTCAGTGCTTGTGAGAAGAACCAGGCTCAAACAAATGATTTTTAAGGCAATGCAGGAGCCTGGCAAAGCAGGTTGAGCTCTCTGGTTTTCAGGTGGGACCTCTTGGTTAGAAAGATCTGCCTCTTGTGCCTGTGTTACCTGATCTCCTCAATTGGCTGTTCCTTAAATATAACTCTCCAGCGAGCCCACTTCCTCTTTAGTATTTCCCGTATATCTTCTTTCTGGAGAGCAGAGAAGTTGGTTGGATGCAGGAACATCAGGGCACCCTTACTGCCCTGCCCAGCTCCAAGGCAGCTGCCAGGAGCTTTGCCATGCCCTTCATCCAGTGAGCTCTTGGTGCAGCCCCAGTCACCCACAGGTCCCCCCACCCCATCCTGCTCCTTCATCTCTCCTAGATTTTCCTCCCAGGCACTGTGTGCTTGGTCTCACCTTGTGCAGGGGAAAGGCTGCCTCAAAAACCTTCTTCTTCATCAGGTCATGCAGCTTCTCTGGGAGCAGAGCAGAAGGGAAAGGGTTAGGCTTAGGGATCTGGGGAGATGGAGTAAAGGAACTGCTGATTCCTGCAGTCCAAATCTCCCAGCTTCTGGATGCAGCAGCAAATTGACTTGTCTGAGCTCCCCCCATTTCTAGTCTCCCCAGGATGGCAATGCAGCTGGGATGCCAGTGCCCAGAATTCTTGGGCAGGATTCTTCCTGCAGATCCAGGCTGAGCGTCACCCCTGTGATCCCCATTCCCTTACCTAAGTCAGATGTCACAGTGTTCTGCAGGATGAAGTGCACAACCCGTATCCTGAACAAGGAGAAACTCTGCTTAAAGGCTGCTCTGGGATACAGACTTGTGTTGTGTGGCTCAGGAAAAAAGAGTAGAGAAGGGAGAAAGTGTGCACTAAAATCCAGGGAAGCAAAAGAGGGAGAAATGTGGGCAGTGAGAAGCCATCAGCTTTGCATGTGGGAGGTGAAGGAAGGTTCTATGGAAAATGAAAAGTTTGTAACAGCTGTGAACCAAGCTGGAAAACAGATGCTGGTGTGGAGAACAGTAAGTGCAGGAGGCTGGAAATCAGCTCAGCACCCACCTGGTGGTCACTGGGATGTCTTGGTAGGCACTGGAGTTTTGCTGCCTGCTGTCAGGGTTTGACAGGAGACACTGGTATTTCCAGAATATGTGCTGCGGGGCACGGACTCCGTAAAAGAGCTTAGTGTCCTCAATTTTCTGGGGAGGAGAAGAGAAGGGCTGTTAAAATAGAGCCAGAGAGGCAGGGAAGGGCCAGAGCTGGAAGGGCTGGGGGCTGTGTGAGTCCTGGGGCTGGGGTCTTTCTCCACTGTTTGAGCAAGTGGGTTATTTTCCAGCTCTGATGTGGTGAACAGCTCAATGGTTGAGGCCTCTCTCATTTCCTGGGATGCAGGAGCTGAAGCCAGGCCAAGTATCTGCTTCCTTTTCCTCCCACAGCCCCTCACCTTGATGCTGAAGCCCTTCTTGCTCAGCTCATCCAGGAACTTCTTCCTCTTGATCTCCTTCTCACTGCCCATTTCGTGGATGTCACTCACCAGGACAAAGTCCCAGTTCTCTTCATTCTGGTCACAAAACCAACAGGGAATTATTTGGAATGGAAAGCTGAGAGCTCTCCTTCCCAGCTCCAGCCTCTCAGAGGTTTGGACCCTCATTGTGGCTGTGTAGAGGAGAACTGGGAATGAGCAAGGGAAATGGGGATTTGTCCCCTCTCTGAGCTGGGCTGGACTTGCTGCAGATGCAGAAGGAGCAGAACTTACCGGGGAGGCAAAGGGGTCCATGTCATCAGCAGGAGATTCCCTGCAGGGAGTCAGCAGAATTTCATCCTGGTGAAAAGAAAACCAGTGAAGGGAAGACTTCAGCATGCTTCCTGGGGGATCCTGTATTTTCCTGTTCCAGCAGCCTCGAAGAGATGCCCAGGGAGGAAGGTAAGAGGAGGCTTTTGTGAAACCTTCTCCCATATGCTCCTGATCACCAGTTTGGGGTCTTCCCAAGCCAGCCAGGGATTTGTGTTTAGGAGTGCTGCAGGGACTGCTGCCTGAGAGGGTGTTCAGCCTTCCCTAGAACTCATCATGCCCAATGGCGCCCTGGGGCTGTGAGGGATCTGGACCAGGAGAAAAAATTTCCCTCTGTTCTTCACCTGATGCCCTGCCATTTGTACTGGGGAAGTGTTCACCTTTCGCCCTCTCTCTCCATTCTACAGTAGATTTTACAGGCTTTAATCAGCCTTTTCTATTCATCAGTTGTTCCTATCAGATAGGGCACTGTTGACTTTTTGGGGAGGTTGGGGAAGGTAATTTTAAATTCTGGTAAAGGGACAGTGGAGCACAGACACTTGGAGGATAGCATAACCCTGCAGGAAAGCAGATGAAAAAAGTCCTTGGGAAACATGTAGGATGCCTCAGGCTGCAGCCAAGGGACAGAGAGGGGAGGATGAGCTGCTGATCATAAAATCATAGAATATCCCAAGTTGGAAGGAATTCACAAGGATAATTGACTCCAGCTCCTGGCCCTGCACAAGACCACCCCATCCACGTGCCTAAGAATGTTGTCCAAACACTGCTTGAACTCTGGCTTTTTTCTGTTCCTCTCTTGTGTGTCAGTGGCTCTGGAGAGAACGGCTGTGCAGTTTTCACCTGCTTGGTTACAGGTAATTACATTCAGACATCCAAGGGTGCAGCTGTGGCAGAGCACAAACCAAGCATCATGGAATGGTTTGCATTGGAAAGGACCTTCCTGCCCATCCAGTCCCCCAGGGATACCTTCCACTAGACCAGGTTGTTATAATCTGGTCTTGGACACTTCCAGGGATGGGGCAGCCACAGCATCCCTGGGCACCCTGGGCCAGGGCCTCAGCACCCTCAAATGGAAGAATTTCTTCACAGTATCCCATCTAACTCTGCTCTCCTACAGCTTAAGGCATCAGCTGTGGGTTTTTTTCCGCTCTTTGATGTGAGTCATGGTGTGTCCCCACAAACAGCTATGCTGATGTTCCCAATGGAAGGTGACACAGCACAGCAGTAGGAAGGAGCTGCCAGGGATGGGAATATTGTCACTTGGTGTCACCAGAGACATTGTGACCTAAAAGAGCGGCCAGCCAGACGAGTTCTTCCTGCTCTAATCTTGGCAGCAGAGACATGGTGGTGCAACTGGGCCGTGATGTAAGTTCTGCATCCTGAGCTTTCACTGGAGAATGAGGCCATGGAAGCAGAGAGGAAAGGGCTGAAATATTCTGGCAGATGCTTGCTCACATGGATCAGCCAAAGTACAAGAGCCTTGAGGAGGCTGACTGACAAGCAGGACATGTGGGAAGGCTTGAGAAGAGGGATGCTCTCCCCAGAGGTGCTGTTGTAACCAGAGTCAGAACTTATCTTGGATTAAGGGTACCCCAGTTTATGAAGAATTTCTTCACAAGGGTGCTGGTGTTGTCCTCTGCTCTAATCAGGTTTGGGGGCAGGATTTGGTACAACAGCTCCCTCTATCCCAGTCTGAACCCCTCTCTGGGCATGGGGGAGGGAGTGGGAGTCTCTCAGGGATTTGCCCACTGTCAGTGCACTGATGATCTGGCTCATTGATCTGGCCTGGCACACTCTTCACTGTCATGTTGGCTCGTTCCTGCCTGGCTGGTTTCTCTCATGTGCACCAGCCTCAACCTGAAGCAATTCCCTGCCAGTGCCACCTGTGATCTTGAGGATGCATGTGGAGGAGAAGCCATATTTTGGGTATGGGAGCGTTTTGGGGTCTTCCTAATGCCACCTCCTAATGCACACTTTTCCTGCTGCTTCTGTCCCCAGTAAAGCTTAAGATGAGGTGAAGGGACCTTCTGGCATCACACCTTCTGTTCCCAGGTGGCTCCTAAGTACAACACGTGCAGACACTGTCCTGCTTGGGCATCTGAGCATGACAGCCAGCACATTCACTTTCTTGTGAAGAGGCTGAGAGGTTACCAAGGTGGGTTCACAAATGCTGGGGCACAGGCTGCCATGCAGGTGTCCAGATACTTTCGGGGCCATGTGGGGTGTATATAGAATCCCAGAGTGGCTTGGGGGGAAGGGACCTTAAAGCCTGACTAGTTTCACCTTCAGTCATGGGTGTGGACACCTTCTAGAGGCCCATATTGCTCTAAGACTTTCCAGCCTGGTGCTGGACATTTCCAGGGATGGGACAGCTACAGCTTCTCTGGGCAACCTGTGCCAGGGCGTTAGCACCCTCACAGGGAAGGATTTCCTCCCAATATCCCATCTAACCCTGCCCTCTGGCAATTTGAAGCCATCCCCCTTGTTCTGCTGCTGCAATTTCTGATGGGAAGGTTGGGATGTGTGGGCAGGGATAGCCTCAGAGAGCAGGGACTTTGCATCACTGCTATTCTCACAACTGTTTTTTCCTGGGAATTAGGAATGCTTTCTAACAGAGGCTGCTGTGCTCTGACCTTGCAGGGCAGTGGGATCAGGTGCAGGTAAGGCCACCTGAACTCTGCAATGGTTGTATGAACCCTGGGCTCTATCCCTGCTCTCAGGAAGGACAGTTTTGGTTTCACTCCTTCCTGCCCTGTGGTTGGAGCAGGATGTGGAGGATGTGCTGCTGTGCAAAAGCATAAAAGTGACCAGTACAATTGGAGGCAGGAATTTCCATGTTGAAAAGGGTTTCTATGCCTCCAAGATGTATCATTGGTCCTTGTCACCAGCCAGGTAACCCACTGCCCTGAGTGTTCCTTCTGGGAAATGGCCACAGGCATCCTTAGGCTGTGCAGAGTCACCGGTGTGAGTAACTCAGGACAAGGTCTAGATAGGATCTGGCATCCTAGCTTTCCTTTCCAGTCATGGATTGGTGTGGGGTTGGGTGGTTCCTGTCACCCACATTGAGATGATCAAATTGCTCTTATCTCCAGGATGTTTTTTACACAGCTTCCCTTGGAGCACTTCCACCTTAGCCCATGGCTCCCTGAGAAGTGGGACAGCCTTTGATTGGCTGTACAGGCAGACCTGTACTTTTACTACCTACCCTGACTTTGGAGAGTTTGCCTGGCTTTTCCCAGGAAAAAAACCCTCATCTTTTCTTCCAAGTTAGAGAACAAAAAGATCAGTGCTCCCCCTATGCCCATGCCGAATTCCAGGTGCTCCTGGAAGACCGGGGGCTCTCACCTCTGCAGTGCTTATTTCTTGGTTTACATAAGATCCATTCATACCATCCCTTCTCTGATCTATGCTCTGGCACCTCTGAACTTTGGGACCAACATTTGGGGCCTCACTGCACCTTGGCATGACGCATTGGACCAACAGCTTATCCTGCTTTCCCTGTCACACACTTGCAGTAGGAATTCTGTACCTTAAAGGCTGAAAGCAGGTAGAGATTGGAGGTTAGTGTATCCCATGTTTCCAAGCCACAGTTGCTCAGAAGTGCTGAAAAGCAGCATCCTGGGAATATCGGGCAGTTTCTGTTCCTACCTGCATGGTGAAGAGGAGAGCCTTCTTCGGTGCCCTTCTCTCCCAGAGCCTCTCCCTAGCGAGGGGGCTGGCAGGCAGGATGGGTTGGAGGCTCCTGGGCTCACTCACGCTGTGGTTTCCTTCCCCAGCTCCTTTGCCCGAGGTCTCAGAGGTCTTATGTGAACCGAGTGGTGCCGTAACTTCCGTGTGGCACTCGTACCTGCCTTGGGAGGGAGCTGCCTCTGCCTGGCAGTTGGCAGATATCGGGGAGGAAGTGAGGGAGCTGCCCTTCACCCTCGCCTAGAGGAGTGGCAAGCCCAGAACCGCCCAATGTAGGTAACAGTGCTGAGCTCCTCCTGCCAACTCTAGGGTGTTGCATTCCCCTCTGCCCCTTGTGGGGCTCGGGCTATGTGCTGTACCCTGTAACATCCCCAAGTGGTGTCGTAAACTGGCCAAAAGGAGCTATTAACAGAAGCTCTGGAAAGCTCTAGAAATCTCCTCTTGATGCCTCACTGGTTGGTAACACAGCTATGGGAATCATGTGCTGTTTTCCTCCCATGTGTAACAGTGCTGTCAACCTGACACTTCCACGGATTCTCTGGGCAACCTGTGCCAAGGCCTCACCACCCTCACAGGGAAGGATTTCTTTCCAATATCCCATCTAACTCTGCCCTCTGGCAGTGGGAATCCATTCTCTCTTATCCTGTCACTCCAGGCCCTTGTCCATAGCCCCTCTCCAGCTTCCTTGCAGGCTCCCTTCAGATACTGGAAGGGGAAATCAGGTTACCCCAAAGCCTTCTCTTCTACAGGCTGAACAATCCCAGTCCTGTCAGCCTTTCCTCATGTCAGAGCTGCTCTATCCTTCTGATCAACTTGGTGTCCCTCCTCTGGACTCTGTCCAATATGTCAATGTCCTTTCTGTGCTGGGGACCCGGGAGCTGGATGCAGAAGTTCAGGTACAGTCTCACCAGAGCAGAGCAGAGCAGAGCAGAGCAGAGGAAAGAATCAACTGCAATCTGGACCTATGACTTGTAACAGGGAATAATTCTTATTATAAAAAGTGAGTGAAAATGTTATGTGTAAGCCAGATCTTGCCTTACACTTG
>VWZN01000368.1:21705-33661 GCA_013396955.1 Regulus satrapa | reverse complement strand
AAAAGAAGTGGTGAGCTACACAGAGTTGTGAATTTAATTCTCTTCTTTCATTTTGTGCAGGACATTATGCATGATGCAGTAGGAAAAAAATATGTGGCGTGGGGAGAAACTCTCTCATTCCAATATTTTTCTGCTGTTGAGATGCATCTGCCAGCTCAAACTCACCTGGAAAAAGCAGATCTCCACGTTTCCCTTTGCACATTTCAAACTAAACCACCAGCAAGCAGTAAGACCTGCTGGAAGGAGCAGCTGAGGATCTGAGTGCTGTCAGGAGCTGATCTGGAGGCCAAGAGCAATCCATTTCAAAGTCAGCAGTAGGACAGCTCTGTTACATAAGGTGCAAAATGCCCGGAATAGCACTGCCACGAGGACTCCGTGAGACTGGGCTACAGGAAAAGCTATATAAAGGCAAGGCATTATTTATTCACCGTGTGGATTCCGCTTGATTTTGCCTCAATTCCTTTTCAAAATTAGGACAAGGAGGTGAGTGCATGAACAAAGCAGGCCGAGCCATCCACTCTGAAGTCTTTCAGAGGAAGCTGTTTTGCTTTCTTGCCAAGAGCAGTGACTTGTGTTCATTCTTCATTCTGTGGGCAACTTTAAGGAGACAGGACATACCTCAGAGGTGTTAGTGCTAAGATGGGTGTAGGTTTACTGAATGTCCTTGCAGGAGTACAATTTCCACTAAAAATCTCAGCTGTTCTGCTCGTATAAAGCCGAGGATGATTAAACCTAATGAAGGTCTAATGAAAATTTGCCCTGACTGGGTCTGCAATAAAAGCCCAGGATATCTGCACAGGGAATACTCAGCAGGAGTACCACACCCAGCAATGCCACAAAAATTTATAAAGCACAGTAATATTAACCAACATTTCTGCAGGGAAGTGACCCCCTCATTCCCTCACCGAGAATTTGCCACTTAAAGAATTTTATACTCCCCTTTATTTTTATTTATGCTATCCTTTATTACACTCTCCTCACTCTTATTGTACTTTGGGCATCATCACAAATTCATGCTCATGATCAGGGCACCTATGAAAACCTCAT
Source organism: Regulus satrapa (assembly GCA_013396955.1). NCBI lineage: Eukaryota > Metazoa > Chordata > Aves > Passeriformes > Regulidae > Regulus > Regulus satrapa. Next base: position 32,614 of record VWZN01000368.1, on the reverse strand, counting down.
CTTTAAGAGCCAGGCCAAGGCAGTTTGTGATAAAAGTCATGGCAATCACAGCAGGATATTTTAGAGTACCTCAAAAGAAAAGAGAGCTGCATTTCCCCCCTCAGCTGCAAACACTCTCTCTCAATCTGATTGAGATCCCTGATTTCTCCCTCTGCCTCGGCCATGTGAGACCCATGAGAAAACCACCCCAAAGAAAAACCATCCCACAAAAATGGGGTTGAGATAGAGGGCTCCAGAATCCATACTGTCTTTGAAAAAAAGCGAAGTTAAGGCTTCGTTTCTGCGCAGCTGCTGGCAAGTAGAATCTTATGCAGGTAAATGGTTCTTAATGTCTTTTCATTGGTCCCAGCAGAGCGTCCAAGAAATAGCACAAAAACAAGGTCAGTGCCTGTGGCCCACGAGATCCAAAGCAAGGAAAATTTAAATAGAAATTTAAAATTTAAGAATATAAAATAGAATTTTTAAATTTCTATTTAAATTTTTTAGAAATTTTAAATAGAAAATTTAAAAATAAGAATTTAGGCCTGACCCAACATATCATTTTGTGTGGAACTCAGGAATGAAAGGAGAGTTTTCTGTAAGCACATCAACATCAAAAGAAGGGCTGAGGAGAATCTCCATCCTTTACTGGGTGTGGGGCTGAACACGAGCCCAGGAGTGCCCAGGGGCATAGGGCCTGTGCCAGCAGCAGTGTGGCCAGCAGGACCAGGGCAGGGATCTTCCTCCTGTGCTGGGCACTGCTGAGGTCTCTCCTCAAACCCTGGGGTCAGTTTTGGGCCCTTCATAACAAGAGAGACATTGAGAAAAAAACCCCAAACAAACAAAAATACCAATGCGCCAAGAGACACTTGAGAGCAAGAGCTCAAGAAAATTGGTAGGAATTAGGCTCCTTAGCATAAATATTTTTGGTTTCCCATCTCCCACCATGAAAAAGGAAAAGAGTTGATGTGGATTTAAGGTTTCTCCAGCCCATAAATCTTGACTTCAGGAGCATTCTGATGTGATGCAGACACTGAAGCAAAACACGACATAAATTGGAAGACAAATTTCTCTGGACTCCACTCAAAGCTGGGGTAATGGGTTGGTTTTTGTTTTGTTTTTTTTTTCCCCATTTAGCTCACATTTAGCCACTCCCCATTGCCCTCTTGGTGAGCTCATTTTGCTGAGCTGAAGACCTCCCATGCCTATTCCCCACATTTTGCTGCTGTGTCAGCTTGGCAGCACAGGAATTCAGGAGAGTGACCAATGACTTTGACCTTACTGTGGTAATGGAAAATTTGTCAAATGTATCGATCCAGCTCTTTCCTATTACAGTTCAAGGGGACAAGCCAACAGTGGCAAGTGTTTTCAGCTGCACCACTTGACAGTGCAGTGTGTTCCACGCCAGACAAGAGGCGATGCTTTACCTGAGGTGCTGCTCGAATGCCCAGCCTGTGCAATCAATACTGGACTCATCCGTGTTTCAGCACAGTCCACAGAGTTTGTAGCACGCTCTGAGGGGTTCAAAACCATGGGTTAACAAAGCCACAAAGCCCTCAAGGGGGAGCTCAGTGGTGGGAATGACCCTCAGAAAAAATCAGGAGAAGGGGCATGAAGTCATAGGCTGGTTTGGGTTGGAAGGGACATTAAAACTCATCTTTTTCCATCCCTGCCATGGCAGGGACACCTTCCAGTGTCTCAGGCTGCTCCAAGCCCCAATGTCCAGCCTGGCCTTGGACATTTCCAGGGATCCAAGGACAGCCACAGCTTCTCTGGGAGCTGTTCCACTGCCTCACCACCCTCACAGGGAAGAATTTCTCCCTAACTTCTAATCTAAACCTCCTCTCTAAGTTTAAAGCCATCCCTCCTTGTCCTATCACTGCATTTAAGCTTTTAAATCCATATTCTAAAATTTGAACTAAAATTTATTCAAATCCCACCAGCAGGATAATTTACATTTATATGTCAAAAGGAAAAGAAGGAGGGGATCTTGGAAGAATTATCTGACAGATAGAAACATCTAGCTGAGCTGCAGCAGAGTCAGAAAATAATGAAAATGCAGAAGGAGAATATTAGTGAAACTGATTTCTTAACCTGGAAGAGACTCCTTAACATCATAATAAAATATCACATATATTCTCCTTCAACTGACTTTAATTCTTGGGATTTCAGGGTACTGTTAAAACAAGTCTTACAATAATACTTCTGGGACTCTGAAGTACTGTAAAATAAATTAATAAAAAGAGGAAAGTCAGAGAAATATATATTGCTCCTTTGCTGTCAAAAATTAAGGGCTGTATCTGACCATCTGTCAAGAAGAAAAAAAAAAAAATAAAAGAACAGATCTAAGCACAGCCTACAGTAACGTTATGTGGGAGACAAAACAGCAGATGAAAAGGTCAAAACTCTTCCTCAGCAGTGTTTGTTAAAGAACAGGCCAGACCCAGCAGCCAGCAGGGCTCTCAGAGAGTGAGACAGCTTGAGTGACCCTCAGCCCCTCTGCCCCCTGAGCAAGAATCCCCTCCTGTTCCGGGTGACCAAAGAAGCCTTTGCCACAAATCTGTGATCCGGCTCTCTCTGGCATGGCCAGTTTGGTCATTCCTGCCTCACCTTCCGTGTGATTGTGAAAGGCAGGAATATTTTATCCCATCATTAGGAGGCAGGTGATAGATGTGGAGATCAGCAGTCTCCTGTGGGAAGAACCCCACGATGGGGCTGGGGAAGGACTCTGCCTCCTCTCCCCAAAAAGTGGCAGGAGCAACACATGGGTGACCACAAACCCCCATTTCCATCTCCCTCACCTCTGCTGGGGAGGAGGTAGAGCTGGAAAGGAGAGAGAGATGGGAAGAAGGTGTTCTTATGATTTATTTTGCTTCTCACTATCCTGCTCTTAGTTTGTTGATAATAAATCCAATTAGCATCCCTGGCTTTGAGTCTACTTTGTCTGTGATGTCATTTGGCACCTGATGTGTCTCTGTCCTTATCCCAGTCCAGGAACCTTTGCTCTCCCCTGCCCACTTGAAGAAGGGAGCCTCAGGATGGCTTCGCTGCCCACCCAGCCAGGTGGGCCCAACTCACCACAGCATTAACAACAAAGAATTAATTTAATAATAATAAAAAACTACATGTTTCAAGGCTCAGAATTCTGCAGAGGCATCAGAGGCCGGTTTGTGGAGCTCTCCAAAAGATCTCATGCAAGGGATACAGCATCCAAAACATTCTTCCAAATCCAAAACATTTTTCTGCAGCACCCCAAAATGTTCTTCTGCAGCAAAGGTGGCAGGGCAAGCGTAGGAAGTTCCTTTTTCCTCCTGCACATCTTTTTTGCAGAGTTCATATATGCAAATGGGAAGCCAGCTCTTATCAGGGGGATGCATATTCAGATCCTTTCCAGCAGGGAATTCCTGCTGTCCCTGCCATCCTTCACCAGGAGCTTCTTGGAGAAACTGGAGGAAAAATAACTTGCTAAAGTAGCATTCAAAATTAGAAGGCCCTGAAGTGTTAATGCACAAATTATAATGTCAGTTATAATATGATGTGTCGACTCTAAGCAAAAGGAATATTCTGAAGGAAAAAATCCTCAAATCCCCCATTTCAAAACTCAGAATTTACTGTAGGTGTTGCAACAGCAAAAATCTAGGATTTCATGGTCTGAGATAATTTTCTTCAGTCTTTATCAGCTTGAAAATGTTTTAATTCTTCCTGATACTGACAAAAAAAAGATGAATTGTGTCACTGAGGCTGAATTTCACAGCATGAGTAGCAGGGAGCAGGTTACACTGAAAGATCTCTCCCCTTCACAGAAGATACATAAATAAGCAGAGATATAAATAAATAATTTAAAAACTTGCAGGCAATTTCATATTTCATTTGAAGGGATACTGTTGGAACCCTGGGCACAGAGAATTTGGGGATTTCTGTGCTGCCAGGAACTGACCCCCAGGAGAACACTGCACTGATCTGAGACCGTGGAGAAGGCTCCAAAATTGAGTGATGGCTCTGGGATTGTGGGAGTGGAGTTTGGGTAGAAGTGGGTGAGATTGCATGGTGGAAAACTTAGAATTTTTAGGTTTGGAATATAGTGATAGATATAATGCAAGATGGAGGTTTTAGGGTGTTGGTTTGTTCTTCTTCTTCACTTTCCTCTCCTTGGGTTTGGTGATATTATTTTGTGATTGGGTGGAAAAGTCCACAATGAGGGCCACGGGTGGCTGGTTATTAGGTTAAAAGTAAAAATAAAATATATGGCATTAGTTAATTGGGCAGTTTATTCTTAAAAGGCCTTGAAGAGAGAGACCTTGAGCTCCATTTTTAGTTTGTTGGTCTGGTATGCTATTGAGCTCACCCTTTGTGAGACTGTAATACAGAAAGAAATAATAAACTTCTGAGTCTGAACAAGAAATCCTGACTGTCTCATTAATCCTGCCCCTGGGTGAAGCATAAAGGCCACAGGGCTCCACTCAATACCTCTCTTTAAGTGACCCTGAGGAAACACAAATTGCTTCTACTCCAAAGTTAGGGCAGACCCCTTTGTGCCTGAGAACCCTTCTCCAGGGCTGAAAATCCCACTCCTCCTCTGCCCTGGGACTTAAACCCCAGACCTTTTAGCCCAGCAGGGGCTGGGGAATCATCGAGGGTTGAATATCAGCATCATGAGAAGGACCAGACTGTAGGGAAGACAAGAGACTGTACTGAGGCAATTGAATTGAGATAGCTGGACCTGAAACCTCGAAAACTCTAGCTGCCTTTTCACAGGCTGCATTTGGGTGTTTTGGGGTATGTGGCAAATATTTTGACACAAATATCTGAAAATTAATAGGATATGGCATTGCAAACTAAAGATAAATTGAACTCTCACCAAACTGTTCTGTGGTTGATTTTATTTGCTTTTCTTTCTCTAGATTATGTTCATGTCTGTCCAAACAAAATGCAGTCACTCCTTTCTCCCAACATCTATCAAACTCCTCAGGAACAGAAGGTGACATATTTTGGATGAAAACACATCTTTGAGTAAGCTCAGAGGCTGCTGTTAGAAAATGGAACTTAAATCCTTATTTAAAAATACCTTAAATAAATGAACTCTTCCAGCAGTAACAAATGCAGTGATATTTTATTCATTATTTCACTTTTAGAATTAATGATTTATTTGTGTACTTTTAAGACAACTTTTCAATGCTGGCACCAAGATCCCAAGGGATTCATGGAGTTTGATTAAGATAATGAGAAGGGGTTGCATTGAAAGTCCACCAAAATCTATGAAATGTTGTCAGCTTCTAATCAGAAATAGTGTGGCCAGCAGGAGCAGAGAAGTGATTGTCCTGGGTGAGGCCACACCTCCAATCCTGGAGTCATTTTAGGGCCTTTTGAAGCAAGGAGGACATTGAAGGGCTGGAGCACCACTCTGGTGAGGCTGAGGGAGATATCCAAGCAGGAATTCTTTATCCACCACCTCAGGAAAGCACAAAAGGGAAATCCTCTGTCCCTTCTGCAGGGTTGTCACCTCAGCCTGCATCGCTGAGGTGCTGTGGAAGATTTCTTGTAACTTATCTGCTTATTTCAGAATCAGGGTTAACGAGGAAGAGACTTGTTCTTGTTTGGACTCAGGTGTTTATTATTTCTTATTTACATTACAGTATCACAGAACGTGTGTTCAACAGCACACCAAAAGACAACAAACTAACAATGGAGCTCATGGTCGCTCTCTACAAGGCCTTTTAAGGGTGATCTAGCCAATTATGAAATGCCAGCTAAATTATTTGTACTTTTAACCCAATAACCAACCACCCATGGCCTGCATTGTGGACTTTTCCACCCAATCACACAATGTCACCAAAACCCAAGGAGAAGGAGGTGAAGTAGGACAGGCCAACACCCTAAAACCTACACCTTGCTTTATATCTATCAGTGTATCCCAAAACATTAAACTCTAAGTTTTCCACCCTGTGATCTCACCCACTTCTACCCAAACTCCACTCCCACAATCCCAGTGCCATCACTCAATTTTGGAGCCTTCTGCAGGGCCTCAGGTCAGTGCAGTGTTCTCCTGGGGGTCAGTTCCTGGCAGCACAGAAATCCCCAAATTCTCTGTGCCCAGGATTCTAACAAGGTTCTTCACCTCACAGCCGAACCCAAAGCCAGCTTTTCCATCAGGATTTTTGCCAGCCCAAATTTCATGCATTCCTGGCTATTCCTTCTCCAGGAGATGAACTAGAAATGCAGATTAAGGAGCCAGACTCAGCAGGTGCAGTTCTTTCACCATGACAAAGCTCCCTCTCTTTCCAATTTGTCTCACAGCAGTTCTGCCCCAGGCTGGAGTTCCCACAAGGAAAATATTTCCTACTCAGTGTGCTTCATTTTATTCCTCACTTTAGGAAGACAGACATGTACAGGAAACACCACATTGGTATTTTTTTGTGGGTCTGGAGTCCCTCCTACTAATTTTGACTGATGGGTGCACAAGAGTCACCGTCTCCACTCTTGGGTTTACGTTGTAAGAAATAAGAGATCCTATTTTCACCTCATCAATCGTGTTGTTAAACATTCCTGGTTTTACAAATGGTGTCAAAAAAACTTTTCCTATTCCTCTGGAAACCTGTGACCTGTGTCATGAAAAAACTAACTAAATAAATTTGGTCATGAAAGGAATAATGTGTGTTTTCAGCAAGCAGTTCTCAGTTAACAATAGTCTGTGATGTCACAACGTAATCCAGAGTGAGCGACCCTGCCACTAAGATGCAATCAGCAGAATGAGCAACAAACAATTTGATAAACATTTATAACGGTATTCAAAGGTTACATAGTAAAAGCAAATGGACGTACAAAAGCATTCAGAAAATGCAATTAATTTTAAATGACTGGTGTGTTCTTTAATGTGTTTTTTAAAAAGGAAAAATGGTTATAAATCAACAATCCTTCTTCTGTCTTGATCGTGTAAAAATTGCCTTGATTAGCAGTTATTTAATCAGAATAAAAGGGGAGGTGGAAACCAAAAGATTTTCAAGGGTAAAGCAGAAAAAGAATATATATTTACTCTAATTTTTAAAAAATCCATATTTTTGCATGAACACGCCTTTTTAGAACAGTGTGGATCTAGCCACCAAGTGGAACAACTACTTTGGGGACATGAGGGACCTCAGGCATACAAAAAAAAAACAACCCAAAAAAGAAACAAACAAAAAATTCTGTGGAGTTTTGCATTAATTTGGGTTGGGTTTTTTGTTTTTTGTTTTTTGTTTTTTTTTCACCTGTTAAACAAGTACTAATTCAACAGGAGTTAATTTAGGATGTAGCAATAACTTTCGCTATGCAGAAAATTAGATTATATTATTTCCATGTTGCTTTTTTTTTTTTTTAATTTAATAATCTGTAAAAAGATTGTGCTAGACACACACAGTGTTTGAAATTGCCAAGCACACGAGACAACTGCAATTCAACTCAAAGAAACATTCCAGCACTTCCTGAGGCTGGGGAACGAGAGCTCAGACTGACATATGTTATCTGTCACACTCTTGCTTGTCAGATTCCTACACCCAGCACAAGATCCAGCACGTGTGTGCTTGGGAGCAGAGGAAAAATTCTGCTGTGACAGATTTGCAAGCTGCTCCTCTTCCTCAGCTGCTTCCCTGCTGATCCAAAGCTCTGGGAAGACAGTGGGAAATGGAATTATTGCCCAGCTCTGCTCAGGTTGGCACTTGGAGGTATGTTAAGAAGAGACCCACCCTGCAGACTCTGCGATCAAACCCAGAAATAATTTAAAAAATCTTGGTTGGGTGAATTATGCCCTCCCCAGGCAACAGCTGAGCACAGTCTCACCTATTTTTAACCCTGCAGAAAAGAGTTACTCTTCGTTTTCCCAATGCTTGCATGTGCTGCCACAATATCCTGTGGAATCCACCAGGATAATGTGCTTCTTGCCCCAGAGGGTCCAGGGAAGACAAAATCCTGTTTAATGATCAACCACAACTACCCCTCCAGTGGGAAGTGTAGCTGTCTGTGGCAGGGGCTGGAACAAGATGATCTTTAAGGTCCTTTCTAACCCAAACCATTCTGGGATTCTGGGATTTCTGTGAAAAGTGATCATCAAATTCCTGGTGCCCAGTTTGAATTTCTCTCATAGCTTCTGCCTCACCAAAACCTTTTCATCTGGGACTGAGTCCAGGTGGGGCCCTGGTTGCATTCCCCATCCTACCTTTGTTTGCCAAGTGGCAGTGCCTCGTTTCTCTTGGTGTGCAATAGTTCCAGATCCTGGCAAAGCCCATCTGTGCCAGGGCTTGTTCTGCCCCATCTGCTGAAGCTCTCCCAAAACTCTGAGCTCTCCCTCTCCCACTCAGCACCCTGAGCCCTCTCGTGCACAGACAAATCCTGCTGATGGCAAATTGTCCCTGATTTAAATAGGAAAAAAAACAGATATCTGCAGTGTTTCTCATTTAAGCTTCTCCAAGCCCTGAAGCAACTCCTCTTTAGCAGTACTGATTTCAATTCATAGGGTTTTTTGGGGTTTTTTTTGGTGTTTTTATTTTTTGTAATTTTTAATATTTATTTATATATTATTATTATATTATTTTATTTCAAGCTTGTTCAAATATTGCTTTTAAATAATAAAAAATTTCAGACTTCAGTACAGCAAGATAATGTCCAAACTGAGGCCATCCAGATCTATTTTCTTGTGTTTCCAGCCCCTCTTTGCTCAGCACGAGGCAATGCCAGGGTATTTAATTCTCTGATAAAAAACCTGCCACAGGTATTGGCAATAACAATTAGGGTGGAGGCCTAGCAGGGCTCACAGCAAGTTCCTATGTGAATGTTCTCTGTCAATATTTGCCCATGCATGGAGTCATACTATAGCCTATTATCCCAGTTCTGGGAAAGTTTTAAGGTCATTAGGGTGATTTGAAGAAAAATAAAATCACTCAAAGGTCGAGGAAAAAAATAAGAGGAAATCAAACATTTCGTAGAAAGTGGAAATTTCTGCCTCCCAGTTGCTACTCAAGAGAGATATTTTTCCTTTTGAATCCCTAATGGGTCCCTTGTGTTCAGGGATGAATGCTAGCAGGATGGGCAATGCTAACTACACCAATTCCAGCAGTTAATCCTCAAAATTGGCTCTTCCTGTTTGTGCTCCAAGTGTTCAGTCCTTGACCTTTTTGTGCAAAGCAAATAAGAGCCATTATTTTCAAATTTATCAGTGTTGCCATAGTTACTAAACTGGGTATGTGCCAGCTAATATTTTAAAGATATGAATAACAAATATGTATTGCATGTTTTGCAGAGTTTGCCATTATCATGACAGTAAATTCACATGCCACAGTGAATAGTCATGCTGCAAGTTATAGATAGGAATGATTTAAATCATTCATTGTTGTTTTATCCTTTTTTGGGTGGGGACCAGCACTGGAAGAGGTAAACCAGAACTTTGGGTGTTTTCTGCAATCAGGGTTGAGAGCTAAACATCTCCAGGGAATGGTTCACAGAAGTTGAACTGTTGACTGGGGAGAGATTATTAATTTAGGATTATCCTCATAAATTAAGTGTGAAAGCAGAGTAAAATGAGGTATTTAAATAGTCCCCACACCCAAGAGTTGCACCTGTTGATATAGGGGTTGAAATCTCAACAAACTCCTTGAGAAATTCATATGGACACTTAGAGTTACCCTGGAGAGGCTTTGAGACACCTGAGTGGACAGAAGAAAAAGGGATTTTCCATGTGGTGAAAATACAAACCTTTTAAAACATTTCAAGCAGCTGTAAGGGGAGGTGGGGACCTGCCTGTGCTTCTGAACTGTGTCCTGCCTGTCTGTATATATCTATGGATATATCTCTGCATAATATATTTACCCCTTACATACACGTGAGAAAATAATCAAATAGACATCTGTCTTTGCTGACTCAGACCATCACATTTTATCTGCCATTTTCTGATGGAATTCTTTAGAATTTCTTTGAGCATTTTTGGAGCATTTTTGAGCATTTTTCCAGGCTGATTTTTCCATACCCCAGACCACACATTGCACATTATAATTTTGGTTGAAAAGAGGTGCTTTAGCTTTTCATAACTTTGTAATTTCCTCCCAGCATTCTGTCACAGCCACCTCTACCCCTCCCAGGTAGCTGCTGGGGATTCCTCACACTCCAGCTTCTCTCTGGATGTTAAAACATTGCTGATTTCTTTGTCATGTTGGCGAGGAGAGCTCCATAAACTGTAACTCCATCATTTTCCAATCGTTCAGCAGGGGAGTGTTTACTGTGTTGGTTTTTTCTGTAGCAGCACTTATGACTTGTGCAAACTCTGTGGAGAAAAGTTGTGTGTTGGTTCTTTGGCAGCTGAGGCATGGTAAGATGAAATTTGATCCTGTTGCTGGCTGGAGCTGTTCCTTTTTCCACAAACTGGATTTTGGGACTGGGTTAACTGTGAGATAACAGCTTTTGATTACAAAAATATCACAGTCATTGTGTGTGCATGCATGTAATTTAAATTGTACTATATATGTACACACATATATATATACACACACACACTACTGCATTGCTTTATGAATTTGGTGGGGTTTTTTAAATAGTGTTTAAACTAAAGGTTAAGAATTCTCTATTAGGAATTAAAATTACATCAGGGTGCAGTTTTAGATGTTGCTAGAGGTAATGGGGAGGCTGACAGAAATTCCATGTTCCATTTCCACGCTGTGCACCCAATCCATTCCGTAGAACATGGAAATAACTTTCAGGGAAGTATAAGCAGTCCCAAAAACTGAACTTCTCCTGGCACAGAGGTCCTTACAGCTGCCACCATCAGCAGCAACCCTTGCCAGGTGATTTGGGGAGGACGTGAGATGTGCTTCATCATGACCATGATGGTCTAAGGCAGAAGGAAAGTGTATTCCAAAATTGCTTTACAACTTCCACAGGTACCACAACCCGATCAGAGAAGCAAAGAAAT
>VWZN01000367.1:181204-193463 GCA_013396955.1 Regulus satrapa | reverse complement strand
CTGTGAGAGGAAAGGGTTGTGGAAAGGGAAGGATAGAGGGGGAAGAGAGCACCTGACCAGTGCCATGGAGCCATGGCATGTGTTCACTGCCCTGTGAGGATTCAGCTGCATTCACCTCAAGCTGTGGGGAGGATGTACTTTTCAAGCCCTGATTTTCAGAATTTTCTATGGGAAGGGAAGGGTATAGGGAAGGTCCTCCCTCTGCCTGTGCATAGCAAACAGAATTATGTGGCTCAGGGGAGGGTCTGAGCCTGGAGGGGCATCCTTCTTGAACCCTCACAAAATGTGTTTCAGACAAATCCTCCAACCGGGGGACTGAGGGGAGGGAGGAAGAGAAGGGAACTGGGGCTTTTTCAAATTTTTTCTTGTTGTGTTTTAGCAGATTTTTTTTCCAAATTAAAAGGAACAGTGGGATATGTTTACAAGCCATGTTCTGTCCATGGTCAATTTGCATTGTTAATGCCTGGCCGGTGGGGTCCCTTTCAAAGAGGGAATCAATATTCAAACCAGGAAAATGCAATAATACCCATTTTACAAAATTTTTCAGCTTATTCTTAGAAAAAGTGCTGTTTCCAGCCTTTAAGATATTCTTAATTTGGGAATGAATTATCCTTTGCTGTGTAGAAATTTGAGAACCCATGGCCGATTAAAAATCGTTAGAGGTTTCCTACACAGACTGAGTCTACCCTTTTTTGCAACTGAGAAAATCAGAAAAGACTCAAACTGCGGTCAGAGTTTGTCTCGCCATTTAAAACCGCTGTGGAGTTGAGGACACGCTGCCGGTACCACCCCCACAGACTGCATGTCCTGCCCCGTGGGCTCGCCCAGTCCCGCTGCCGGGGGAGCTCCTCTGGCACCCCGGCACCAGCACCACCGTGCCTGGCTAAAACCCCACTAAAACCGCCGGGACCCCGTGTTCCTGCATTCCCCCGAGTGTGTGGACCAAGAAACTTCCCCCTGCGCCGCTGTTTCAACAGCCGCAGGTACAGCCCCCGCTCCCACCAGGAGATACCAGGGGTCTACCTCTACCCTGAAGGATGTGGCATCCCTCACTGCTGCTGAAAAGTCCCTGATCTGAGTTAACTCATTTTCTCTACAAGCTCCCGACCTGCTCCCCATCAGTGAGTTGACGGGGTAGATGACTTTTCAAAAGGCTTATTAAAACACTGGTGGGGTGTTTTCCAGCCATCCCATGGGGTCCTGAGGCCCTCACATTTGGAGCAACAACTGAAGTAACACCTCTTAACCCTCCCTGGTAACTCCTGGCTAGCTAAGTCATGGGGAAGGCAGGCACGCCCTTCACAACCAAGATATAAGACTCAAAGGGCTGCTCTTCTCTCCGGGATGTTGTCGGATGTTTATTCTGGCTGGATCCAGGAGGGAAAAGAGAGCGAGGGCAAGATTTACCGGGATATTTCAAACCTGGAGAAAAGGGCGGGGTGGCATAAACCTCACCCAAGGGGATAACATTCCAGGGATGAGGGAGGGGAAGGGATAAACACATTACACTTGGGGGGATGAATGCATAGTAACTTGGAACACAGGTATTGCAATACCACACTCCTCCAAACATAATTTTTTATTTGTATCTTTATACCTCTAGAACCAGAATATATGTTGGTACACTTCAAATTTTTGTAGACCTTTGTATAATTCAGATTTCTTGCCTGAGAAGTGTCCCGGTGTCCTGGGAGGCCTGGGCACTTCCCATGCTTCCTTCCCACTCTGTACTCTCAGCTTGGCGGATGAAAAACCTCCCAGGAATTCTGGGGAAAAGAGATGGTGGATAAGCCTCACACCTCTATAAATACGAAACATTTTGCTGAGTTTACCTCATTTTCTGCTTCCTCACAGATAATTAGAAACTTAATAATATCTCTGTTTCGATTAAGATATTTAGATGGGAAAGGACTGTTGGAGGGCTTGAATCCGAACTCTTAGATCAGTGCAGGACCAACTTCAAGGGGAATATGTATTAGGAAGAATCCCAACTACTCATCTACCCATTTCCTGCAACAGCCCCTGCAACAGCTTCATGATTCATTAAGATCTGGTTGAAACTCTGAATACCAATTCAAAGAGGATCAAACACAGACAGATTTAGCAAAAGGGTCATGAGAGCAGCCCATTCTTTTCTGAAAGAGTCTAAGAGAGGTTGGAATATTCTGTAGGGTCTTGACACAAGACACATTATTCCTGTATATTGACAGAAAGTATCCCTCCTGCTGGAGCTCTTACCAACACAAATGGCTCCAGAAATCATCTGGAGGATTCAGTACCATGAAGAGAATGGGATAAAAAGGAAAAAAATAAGACTATCTGATAACTCACATGTACAGGATAAGCTCAGCTGCAGGTACACAAAGCTTGGTGGGAGACATAGGTCTGTGAAATGTGTGGCTTCATTGCAGCCAGAAACTACATTCAGAGCAGCGCTGCCAATGCTGGGATCCAGAACCATCCCCATGTGCTGGACTGAGCCCCCAGAATAGGCAGCAAGGGAGGGGGGATTCTGCCCCTCTGCCCCACTCTGCTGAGCACCCCCTGCAAGACTGCATCCAGCCCTGGGCCCAGGACAGAAAGGACAGGGAGCTGCTGGAAGCACTCCAGAGCAGGGACACTAAGGGGGTCAGAGGGATGGAGCAGCTCTGCTGAGAGGAAATGCTGAGGGAATTGGGATTGTTCAGCCTGGGGAAGAGAAGGCTTTGGGGTGACCTGACTGTGGCCTTGCAGTGCCTGAAGGGAACCTACAGGAAAGATGGAGAACGACTCTTGACAAGGGCCTGGAGTGACAGGACAAAGGAGAATGGCTTCACACTGACAGACAGTGGGTTCAGACTGGATATGAGGAAGAAATTGTCCCCTGTGAGGGTGCTGAGGCCCTCACAGAGGTTGCCCAGAGAAGCTGTGGTTGTCCCTAGATCCCTGGCAGTGTCCAAAGCCATGCTGGATGGGGGTCTGTGCAACCTGGGGTAAATATTAGACATCTAATTAAAGATATGCTTATACAAAGAGATAAACAGCTGCACATCTCTTTTGAATTGATTTTTAAAGGGTTTTATTGTTTGTTTTACTTTCAGCATTTGCTGAAGCCACCTTGGCTATCAGCAATTTGAGCAATGGAGGAGACAATTAAGTCCCAGGTGTTTGACTACAGGTAACTTTGTACTTTAAATGGCCCAACTGCAAACTCTTGTCCTCCATGTTTGGAACCACAATGACTTGCAGAAGCCAAAAGGACATTTGGTTTCCTTGTCAGAACCCAACATTAAAGGAGGAATGAAGAATCTCTTCCAGCTCCTGGACAATGGAGGAGACTCAGGCTAAGATAAAACACTGGGAATCTCTAGGTTTAATATATGTAATACAAACTGGAATTTCAGTAAGCAATCCTGGCTAAGGAAATAGCTGTTATTGGAGGAAAAAAAATTATAAAAACAAACAACCAAGTGTGCAGCCACAACCTGAGATCTCTTTTTTCTCTCCAGCCAAGCACTGCATCCAGCTCAGTCCAAAAGCATGTTTGTTTTGGAAGCCATAGGCTGCTGAAAACTGTTTGGCCGAAATCCAAGGGGCCAATAAGTCCGGATGAGCAGAACAAGCTGGGTCCTTAGATCATGAGATTTGAACATATTATTCAATCCTGGATCTCATGAGCACATATAAATGTTGCTTATTTTTTTGTCAGAGGGTGTGGACCAAAATGCCTTGATTAGGACTAAATTTTTTCCCCTCATAATTAACTATTTACAACTCACAGTTTTATTGTATGCTTTCATGAACGCTTGCTGATAGCTCTGGACAATGAGACCACACCAACTTACACCAAACAAGAAATCATTAGGCATGATATCTAAAACAACAGAGTTTGTAATTATATTTATTTCAGGACACTCTGGAGAAGAGCTTGCCTTTTTTTTTTTTTTTTTATGAGAAATTATTCATCCTGGCTCATTCCAGGTGGCTGTAGCCTTGCTTCTTTCCTGGAGTAACTTTGCCTATGACCTGAGCCCAGGACTCACTCGTCTAACACAAATCTTCCAGCTTATTGAAGAGGCAATAAAACAAAATTATGCAAAAAAACCCAAAGAAGGGAATTATGCTAATCAGCATAGGTGTCACTCAGTGAGATCAGGAGCACTTTAACTACCTCAGTCATCCAGTGAGGAACAAGCCAGTTTACTTTTAACCCAGGGTCCAAACACAGGTGGAATGGCTTCACTGACAGAGAGAAGGTTTAGATTGGATATGAGGAAGAAGTTGTTCCCTGTGAGGGCAGCGAGGACCTGGCACAGGTTGCCCAGAGAAGCTGCCCTTGTGGCTGCTTCATCCCTGGCAGCATCCCATGCCAGGTTGGATAAGGCTCTGAGCAACCTGGGATAGTGGAAGTTGTCCCTGCCCATGGCAGTGGGGTTGGAATGAGATGGGCTGTGAGGTCGCTTCAATCCCAATCAACTCTGTGATTCTATGATGACAATGATTTTGCAAAGGCAATGACTACAGAAATAGAAACTGGAGGAAAGTGGATATGTATGGAGCATGTCTGGGGGTCACTTTCTGTAAATCTTGAGCAAATCTGCACAAGTGTTTGCACATTTTAAAGACAAACTTACAGATTTCAAAATAAAAAAGCTAATCTTCAATGGGATTTTTTTCATACACCCCTATAACAATCAACATGCAGGTCCACAGGGCACCTGGGTGACTGGAATTTCTTGTGTATGACATTTCTTATGTATGCTTGCATTCTGCACAACTTCAGTTCATGTTGAAATGGTCATCAGCTGGTCATGAAGGTGGTACCTTGAAATAATTTCCATTCTTCCACTAGAAGTAGAGAGACTGTTGGAGGAATGGAGCAAAGGGTCAAAGAGTGACACCAGTATCAAAGAGACATAGTCATGTTCAGGGTAGGCAGATGGGCTAACCAGCCTCTGGCATGTAAGAAAGTTCATTTGGCATAATGGAAAGGATAATAAAAATTTTAATTAAAAAAAAAAAGTATTAAGTTGCATTTCTAAGTTTTAAAAAATTGTCAGCAAAGAAATCTTTTATTTTGGAGAACTGAGCAGTTAGATGAGAGTCCAGAATTTCAATAAAAATGACAAGAAAATTCCAATTGATTTATTTGAAAGAGAATGCATTTCCCAACCAGCCCTGGCATGGGACCAGTTTGTGATAGCTGTGGAAATGGCCAAAGATCAGTAGAGCCCAAATGCAGGATCAGTGTCCCAGCAGCTTATGAACCTTTGCACAATGTGACTCTCAGGTTCCTCTTTGCCAGTAACATGCCAGGCTGAGAAAGCAACATGAAGGACTATTGTGTCTACACTGGAAAGAAGAAAAAAAAAAAATAAAAGAAAAAGAATTGTAGCTGCACATATACCTAGAAAGTAATTTTGTGAAGGAAAATGTGAGTAGGGGGCAGAGTTCAAGACATATTTTTGCCAGATTTCTGTTCAGTGTCATAAATTCTCCTCAGTGTCCTCTCTGTCACAGAAATACCTTAGAAAACAGAACCCAGCTTCTGAGCAAAGATGAGCTAACAGAGTTCAGCAGAAAAAATGAAGCCACTGTTACTTGTCATGTCCTGCACCTTACTTTAAAGGACTCCAGAATCACAGACTGGTCTTCCAGTAGCTTTGGGAATCTTTCTATTTTCCTTGCATTAGCAACACTGAGTAAAATGACAATGTTAGTCATTACTTTCTTCATTTATTATTTAGGCTTTTTTGTTAAAAAAAAAAATTCTTAAAACTTATAGAGAGCAAAGATTTCTCCAATTAAGTTTTATTTTCAAAGAGATCCCACAAAAAGTAAGTCTCGGACCTAAATAGCAACACCTACAATTGCACTGAGGCAGCTCTAACCATATCAGTCACATGCTCTGTTATTACTGTCCCACAGTAAAAGTGCCCTTGGCTGATGATGATGTCTGCATATCTTGTCTTCTTGTTTCACTGCATTTCCCTCTCCCTCTTTCAATTTTCCATTCCCAATTTCTTTAACCTAAGTCTCTTTTATCTCTTCTTCAAGGAGACAGATATGAGTGAAACATGTGAAGCCAAGAGATTGGAGTAAGTTTAAAATTAGGTTACGACAAAGTTCATTAGTGATCCTTCTCTTCTGCCTAACATGGGGAAAATATACATTTAGTTTATTGGAATCTTTCAATGAATGTGTGGCAGATGTAGTTGAATCCTAGAAATACTTAGATCAGAAGAGGCTCCTGGATGCTTCTAGTCCAAGCTGAGATAACATTGTTGGGAAATGGGAAACTTTATATAAACCAAAGAGTTTCCCCAAAATAAAACCATCAGCCTGCTTTTAGGCACTTTACAGCATGTTGCAATAGGAGATGGATGACTGAATTGACTTTCTTGTTGAAGCTGTGTATCTGTGTCCCCAGGATTCCTTAGCATCTCGAAGCAAGTGCATCAGGAGAAAGAATACATCTTCTCAGACAAGACACACTGCCTGGACAGGCAGTTCAGCAGGACTAGGTGTACACAGGGCAGATTTCAGAATCCAAATGAACTTCAGGCCTTCTAAGCTTCAACTCCAAACCAGAACATTTTTCAGTCTTCCAGACCCGAGGGGAGCCTACAGGAAAGATGGAGAGAGACTCTTGACAAGGGCCTGGAGTGACACGACGAGGGGGAACAGATTTACAGTGACAGAAGTACGGGGTTAGATAGCATATTAGGATCAATTTTCCCCTGTGAGGGTGCTGAGGCCCTGACAGAGGTTGCCCAGAGAATCTGTGGCTGCTGTAACCCTGAAAGTGTCCAAGGCCAGGTCGGATGGAGCTCTGAGAAACATGGGATAGTGGCAGGTATCCCCTGCCCAAGGCAGGGGGTTGGAATGAAATCATCTGTAAGATCCTTTCCAATCAGGCCATGCTGTGATTCTTTTNTTCAAATCGGCCATGCTTTGTTTTTTTTTTTTTTTTTTTTTTTTTTTTCAATTGAGCGTATCAGCAGCTCTCACCAGAAATTGCAGCCATCCTCTCTCCCACAACACCTAAGAAAACTCAGACCCCTTATAATACAGAAACACTCTCTGCTCAGAAAACAAAACCTTTTAGGGACTGGTTCTGCTTTGCCTGGGAGCTGTGCCAAGGATTTTAGCTGGAGGAGGAATGAGGCCCTTCATTTCAGTTCATTAGAGCAGGCACACTGCAGAAACTGTTGGTACTTGCTGTGGTCCTGAACCCAGTGGGCTGTGCTTACCTCATCTTTTTCATGTAGGTGAGCTGAGCCAGGATGTTTTCTTTAGTCGTGGGCACTGTGACAAGAATGGGGCCACCAAATAAGGTCAGTCAGGATGTGTTTAACAACACCAGGTGAAGTCGGTGGCAAAGGCATCTGTGCGCACGCGCACGCGCACACACACACACACATACACAAACAGCATCCACTGTACATTCCCTCAACTTGGTGCATCACTATTCCTAGAATAACTGCTGGAGAGGCACTGCACCCTTGTGCTTCCAGCACTGGGGGTGGGATCATCCCAGAGCCACTTGTAACAATCATTTTAAGGAAGGGGAGACAGAGGAACAGGCCCCCGATTTGCATGATCTCTTATGAAGAGATGCAGTGCAAAGGAAATTAATAAGAGCAGAAGTAATTTTGAATCTGTCAACCCAAACTCCCATGTGAACTGAGCAGCAGAGAGCAAGAGGCTTCTTCAGGCCAGCGCAGGCACTCAGATGGCACAGAATGCTACAAAAGGGCAAGCCACTCATGTGTTTAAATATGAGTCAATATGCTTTATTAGGCAAGAGTGCTACAAGTGCTCCTACGTGATGAAAGGAACTCCAGCATTGTGAGGGTACGTGTAGTTTTACTCATAGGAGAATTCTGGAAGGCAAATCCATTAGATTGAGTAGAAAATTATATTTTTTTAACCTGCAAATTTCTGATGGTCCACAAAGCCTTCCAAAAGATAACTGCAAGTCACTTGCAGTAACTAAAATCTGTTGTTAAAAAAAAAAAAAAAAAAAAAGTTTGCCTTTGCCTTGTGAGTCATCTCCAGAACTGAGAGGATGAGAAAGCAACACAAGGGATGACATTTAGTTGCTGAGGTTTTTACAAAGTTAAGGTGGTAAGTTTGGATTGTAAAATTCCCTAAAGCTGAAACTCAAAGCAGTCAAAATGGGGAAAGTCAGATCTCAATCTGCTCCTGTGACCCTCAGTTCCTTCTATGCACACTTTTGCAGATAAGTGATGATACCAGGGAGGCCTGAGTGTCACCCATGTTCCAAGTGAGTGCCCAGAATTTCTGGCTAAACCTGAGCAGAGCTGCCTCTGGAGCAAGGAGCAGGAGGCAGCAGGAGTAGGTCTGAGACAAAGACATGGCAGGGAGGGAGGGGAGTGAGACTCACTAAGGGCTGGAACATCACAAAATCACATAATTATTTGGGTTGAAAGGGACCACAAAAACCATGTTGCTTCAATCCCATGCCATGGGCAAGGACACTTTCCCCCTAGACCAGGTTGCTCAATGATTATCTTGAATAAATTTCATCCTGAAAGTGGGGTCTGTCTTACCCATATTTTCCTTTCATCTTTTGCTCTGCAGTGAGGATTTCCCTCACACTTTGCCTTGATTCCTGACATTCACAATAGGTGGTAGCTCCTCCAGGCTGTCTCTCAGCTCTCTTTCCAGGATATATCTAAGGAGCTTCCTGCACTGCTGTGGTACCTGACACTGGCTGTGTAGCACCGCTGCACTGGGAAGTGGAAAATGTGACAATATGAAATGGCTGTAACCTTTAAATTCAGTCCCGGTTTTTTTCCTTTTATTTCTCCCTATAACAAGAAATTTCTGTCAATTATCAGCAATTTCTTAGATGAGAACTGAACTCAATTCAACAAATACCACAGTGCAACAAAGAAATCTGAAAAATTAATACCAATGCAGAAATATTGTTATTGCTGATGCATCCGCATAACATGCAAGACAAGAAAGGTTGTCATCACTTCTATTATAATAGATTTGACTGAAGGAGTAAAGCAGCTTTCATACACCTGACTACCCCATCAACAGCTGAATGGGAAAAGTGAAGAAATACCCACAGAAGGAATAAGCAGATCAGCCTGAAATAACACATACATGGACTGTAAAAAAAACAAACCCCAAAACCCCGCAGCAAACCACATGTAGTGGTCAATTATAGGTTAAAGGAAAAAAAAAGTCTATGAAAAAGCAGAATTTGTTTTAGCATTCTCACAAGCAGGGGCTTAATAAATTCACTTTAGTCCAACAGATTAAACAGAATTTAGGAAAGTCTGGAGTTTCCTGATGGTGTGGGAAACTTTATAAAATGCCAAACAATTAAAGCTTGTAAAATTAATCTTTGCTTGTCTGACTATTATAAAAAGAGAAACAGATACTCACAATTAGCATGTGTTTAAATGAGGTTGAATCAAATTTTCAAACATCGGAGAATGTTTTCTGTGCCACCAAGGCCCTGGAGACAGATCAGATTAGTACATGCTGGCAAGAACAGAAAAATGTCATTGTGAATATGAAACATCAAACCAGAAAGACTGCAGTCACAAAAGAATGACAGAATATTCCAAGAGGGTACAGTGCCTCTGTGAGACACTTCTGCAACTGAGGTATGAATACCCACATTTCCATAGCAGTCTAATCAAGGGGACAAAGAAAAAAAAACAGAATAACCAGCCAACCAACCAAAACCCCAAACATTTGTTCTAAGACCAGAGTGAAAAATATGGGTGGATAATTTCAATAGTAAAGAGAAATTTCTTAAAATAAAAAAATTTAAAAACAAAAAAAAAGAGAAAAAGAATTTAACAATTTAACTCTACTTTTCTTCTAAGCTACCTTTTAATTTAATGCATGTCAGATTTTATAACAAGTAAAACATCTGAGGCCTGGACTGTCTTTCAGTGCAGCCAGCTTTGTCAGCCTGCCCAGTTTCTATCTGACCCTTATAGAACTTGGCTAAAAAGTGGTGTCATTTACACAGGTGAATATACTCGGATGCAAATCTCTAAATTTACACAGGTGTGGCAGCAGAATTTGGCAGGGTTTTACTAATTTTAAACAATAAAAAAACCAAAATCAGATCCACTTTTGCAGTGGGTCATAGCTGTATCAATCCATTATATGCTGATGATACAGCTCCACAGCTTATTAATGAAACAAAGAATTTTTCATACCGTGTCCATCTAGAGACTGAAACACTGCTACAGTTTAAATCTTCAGGTTTCATTAAAGAAATATTCGTTTATTGTTTGGCACTTTTGGTACTTTTGTCAAGTTTGTATTAAATTTTGAAAGAAATATTAACACAGTATAGTCTTGGAACCTGTCACTCCTATCATTGACTCACCCATATACAGTGTCCCATTAGTACAGCATTTTCATGTAATAAACAAAACCATCTGTTTTTTTAATCAGAAAATTTGTTTGTAAAGAAAAACAACATTGGCAGGACACCTGAGAAACAGGTCTTGTATCTTGGAACATTTTTTAGAAACTGCCAGCCAGATGTAGAATGCAAGAGCAAACATCCAGTTTTTAAGTGTTTCACACATTATTTTCAGTTGATTTTGGCCAACTTTAAATTATTTATTAGACTCAGAAGGAAACAGGAGAAATAAAAGGAACAGTTTATTTGAAGTAGGCTCTGCAATATCAAGTCTCCTTCACTTAAATGGAGTGACACAAATATCAGCCCAACAGGCTTAGTGTGGAATTTACACCATAATGAAGAGGGAAACAGGCTCAAGACAACTTAATATTAACTTTTTGTATATTTGCAACAAAATTTTAGCTGTATTTGATGTTTTCACTAAATCAGAATGCAGCTTGGAAACAGTGAGGAGAGGTGGGAGTCTGAATAAACATGTCTGGCAAAAAAGAAGATAAATCAGGTCCAAAGGGTCATACCCTTCAGTTCAAGTGCAGTGGATTGCCCTATCTAGATCCAACAGTAGGGGCATGGGAAGCTTTCATATGTCACAGGGTTGTAGATAACATTTAAACATATGATTAGCTTTCATGAGCTGTCTTTAGAAACCTTACATTTTTTCCCCCACACACCTTAGCCAGAGATCCTTCCCTTGAGGTTTCGAGACACTTAAAATGTTACTTTGCCGAAAATCAAGGATGTGGAGGTTTTCCTGTGTGATGTCATGTTGCTGCCCTTTATAAGCCTCTGCAGCGAAGAAGGGATCCTGTCTGAGGATTCACACTCTAGGCACGTGGGGAGGCGAGGAGCAGACGCTGACCCACCATGGAGTGGCGAGCCAATCTCCAGGGCATTCCCTGCAGTTCCCTGCTCCTGCTGCTCTGCAGCCTGAAGGCTTCCCTTGCTTTTCCCAACTCCTCTCCTCTGCTGAGTCCCAGCTGGGGCAATGGAGACCACCTGGTGCACCTCTACACAGACACAGAGAAGAGCAGCTTCCATCTCCAAATCAACGCTGATGGCTACATCGATGGCGCTCCTCACCAAACAATCTACAGTAAGTGGCTTCCTACAGACCTCCATGGGAGCAGAGGAGGGACAAGGAGATTTTTTTACTTCCTCACCACCTATAGAAAATCCCATCTTCTCATTAGGCAGGCAGGCAGGCAGAGGAGCACACTCATGGGAAGGAAAATACATATCATTATAATTCTCCTTTTGTTAAACAAATAAAATTGCTCCAATAAAATCTAGGGGATAGGGAATTTCATTCCTTGCCTAGGACAACTAAAGTCCTATGGTTCCTGTAATACCCTACAAAGAAAAACCACCTGAATTATCCTTCATTTCATGATTTTACCCCCAGTTTCGGATTGAAGTTCTTATTAGAGGTTGGTAATGATATCCCCCAAAATAGTTGCTTCCCACTGATGTTGCTACCAAAGGAACTGTACTGATGGAACTCACCAGAGCAATGCTGGAAAACTGATGGTATCCACAAAATCTGTATTTTGGGGTGGAGGGTTGAAAACTACTGAAACATAAGTTTCAATGTGCACAGAACATGGGCATGCAAAGGTCAATTAAAAAGATGAAAACTATGAAAGACCAGACTGGTGTAAAAGAAGTGTTGAGCCTTTTGGGCTCATGAGAAGAAACTGCACCCTAGTATCACTAAAAGGTTCTCAGATTTTGTCTTCATGGTTTGTTTTATTATATATTTTATTATTCTATTTCAACAGAGAATAATTTATTCTTCTTCCTTTACTAAATACTTGGCCCAAACTCTTTAGTTGGTAGACAATGGGGGGG
>VWZN01000367.1:136919-181127 GCA_013396955.1 Regulus satrapa | reverse complement strand
CTTAGGGTTCTTTTATAGCATTTCAAAAAAAATTCTCTCTTAGCAGCATTCAAATAACAGGCAACGATGCATCATAAAATCAAGTTGGTTTCGGTGGTGGTGTTGTTGTTGTTATCATTATTATTATTATTATTATTATTGTATCTATTTTATACACTCAGTTAAAAATCTAAGCCTAGGTAATGAAGCATTTACATAAGTAAATAAGGATGTTTTTTAAAGTTATAATGTAATTAATGCGGAAAAAGGATCACATTCTGCTATTTTTAAAAGAAATTGATAATGAAACACTCACAGAAATGCTGATACTGTCTTGTTATTCTTCCAACATATTTAAAGATTTTATAAAACTCATTTTAGCTATGTAGGTCAAGAACCAGCATGGGATTTTAGACAACAATAGACAGTAAAATATCACATTTTCCCATATCTTCCATGAAACAAGCATAGAAGGTTTTGAAATGGTGGAGCAGGAAAAATGGACATCTGACAACAAAAGGGGAATTGAGAGGGAGGGTCACTGGTTTTCTGCCACTGAGCCACCAGATAATGGGACGTGCCAAGTTCTACATCAGAGTTGTATGGCCTGGGTATGCACAGATCTCCTAGGTGGGATAAAGCAACAGGCACTGAATCAAATGCAAGGGGCAGGTCAAGGAAAGTTGTTATTCCCACTTTACCTGGTACCAGCGACATTGCTCTTGGAGCACTACAGCAAGCCTAGTTCAAGTTGGATGAGAAGGTGGAGCTGGTCTGGCACAGGGTTTGCAGGGAACCTTGATCATGCTATGTTGTGGTTTTAGTCCAGCAAAAATGATGTTAAGGGCAATGTTATCACAGAATCCCAGACTGGTTGAGATAGGCATGACGGGGGTCAGCTGATCCCACCTCCCTGCTCCAACAGAGCCATCTTAGAGCACAGGGCACAGGATTGTGTCCAGATGGTTCTGGAATATCCCCAGTAAGAAGTCTCCACACCCTCTCTGGACAATCTGTTCAGGACTTGGTCACTGCACAGGACAGAAGTTTTGTCTCATGTCCAGGTGGAACTTCCTGGGTATCAGTTTTCCTACCAGTTCCTCTGGTGCATTGCTGGGCACCACTGAAAAAACACCACAGGGCAGTCACAGAGATGAGGACAAACGCCCCCTGGATGTGGGCAATGGCAGAATTGAGGGAAATATCTTCAAACCATAATTTGGGACTTCAGAGGAGAAAAAAATTGTCTTAGGGAGGTTAATGCCACATTGGAACAGGGCACCTAGAGAGGTGCCCTCCATCCTGGGAGTTTTCCAAAGCCACAGCCAACCTTATTTAGGGTGGACAACAATCCCAGGTCATATGGGAGGTTGGTTGGGACTCCCAGAAGTCATTTCTAGCAAGAACATCTGTGGATCTGTAAATGCAGTGGTGAAATGGATCTTTGATTTTATGTTTTTGTTGTTCTGAACAGGTGCCCTCATGATCAAGTCTGAGTGTGCTGGCTCAGTAATAATCACAGGTGTGAAGAGTGGACGCTACCTGTGTATGGACATGAAAGGAAACATATTTGGCTCAGTGAGTGACCTTTCCTAAGCCTTGAGGCTGAATGGCCAGTGCATTCTGCTGCTGTGGTGCCCACTTCCCCACCCAGGCCAAGCCTGCGTAGCTGCAGATGGAGGGGAAGTGTTAGAGAAGATCTGACAGTTGGGTCAAACTTTGCTCTCTCCTTTGGTTGTGTTAAGTTGTAGAGATGACAAAAATCACCTGAGATCCTGCCTGGGTAAATGAGGATGAAATGAGATCCACTGAGGAACTAATCTGTAGCACAGAGCCATGGGTGAGGACCCTCTGGGAGAAAACAGGGTTTGTCATTAAAATTCCTTTGCTGAAAGTATTGGGTCAGACAGAGACCTGCAAGATTAGAAAAACACCTGCTGCAAGATCTCATCCCTCTTTCCCTCTTTAACCAATATTTGTAATTCACCAGACTCCTCTGCTCACAGGTGTCCCATTTCTTTCCCTCAGCATTATTTCAGCCAAGAGGACTGTGTGTTCAACCACAGGACACTGGAAAATGGGTATGATGTGTACCAATCCCCCAAACACCACTTCTTGGTGAGCTTAGGCAGAGTTAAACAAGCCTTCTCTCCTGGTATGAATCCACCACCATACTCCCAGTTTCTGTCCCGGAGGAATGAGATCCCTCTGTTCCGATTCAACACCCCCGAACCCCACAGACACACCAGGAGTGCAGATGTTGATCCAGTAGATCCTCACCAGATCCTGGTCCCACAGAGGAAGACCCCAGTGCTTGGCTCCCACCACCAGCAGCAGCTAGCAGACTTTCCCCACATGCCCACAGAGCCCATAAGGATCAACCAGAACAATGTGGTGAACCCTGATGATCCCCACGCTGTGATGGAGGCCAGGAGGTATCCAAGCCCCCGCTTCTATATCACGAGATAACCACAGACCCTGCGCTCACCAGGTGAAGACAGGGGCAAAAGGAACTGTCTGCCACATTCAGCCTGAATGCCAAAGTGTCTCTTAGAAACCTGGAAGACATTGGGAAGAGTTCCTCAGCTTCAAATCTTGTTTTGTCAGTAAAAGTTGGATTTTTCCAGCTTGGGCTCTACTGGAATGAAGATTCATTTTTGAAAAGAATAACACAAACAGAAATAACACAAACCTTTTGAATCATCTTAAGTTTGCAACAATGAGGAAAACAAACAAAAAAGAAATCCCTTGTATGAAATGGGTAATTTATGTTATGTTATTGATGTAGAGAGCTGGAGCATCTGAGATTCCAGCAGAGACAGGGAATCCTCTTACTAGCACCATCCTGTCCAAGCACAGTAGGCAAACTGCCAGGTGGTGTGTTACTTTATTATATAAAAATTACCATATTTGTTATGTATCCAATATCTGAAGGGGCTACAAGGAAGCTGGAGAGGAGCTCTTCATTAGTAACTGCAGAGACAGGACAAGCGGGAATGGTTTCACACTGTAGGAGTAGGTTTAGATCGGATATGAGGAAGAAATCATTCCCTGTGAGGGTGGTGAGGCCCCGGAACAGGTCCAGAGAAGCTGTGGCTGCCCCATCCCTGGCAGTGTCCAAGACCAGGTTGGAGCTCTGAGCAACCTGGGATAGTGGAAGGTGTCCCTGATAATGGCAGGGGGTTTGAGTGGATGAGCCTTAAGGTCCCTTCCAACCCATTCTGTGATTCTTTGTTTTTAGCTTTTAAGTTGGAGTTTCATTCTCTCTTCACCCATATGAGTCAAAAAAGGCCACTCTGCTGTCATAGGAGAGACATGGAAAACTGGAGGAACTGACAGAACAACAGGACAGTATTAAAGGATCCTGTGGAGAAAGCAATTTCTGACACTGGATCCATGTTGAGATTTTGAAGAAAAGAGGAGAGTCTCACTCTCTCTCAAGTGGTTCTCTATCACAGTTCTACATTTACTAAATTATAGCATCCCAATATGGAAATAAAGATCATTTGTTTTGCATATTTCCAACTCAGAGAGAATTACCAGGATTAAAAATAATCTATAGTGTGTTAAACAGGACAGGTTGTTTTGCATAATACTGAACTCTACATGGATAATTTTTAAAAAAAATTATATTTCATAAGGATCAAAAGATTAATATTTAGACTATAATGAAGACTCTCATCTAATGAGTGAAATGTAGGTTTGTATTTCGAAAATTAATCCAATTAGCATCCATGTTTGTATTCAGTTCTGAGCAGGTATCAGATGCTTTATACTTATAGGAGTGAAATTACTGTTAATCAGGAAATCTCTTAATGGTGACAAAAACTTTCCCCTAGATTGGTTTATACTGTGGGTAAGTTCACTTTGAAAAAGCTATTCTTGATGAACTCTGCAGGAATCAGGTGCAAGGCACTGATGAGCAGCACAAAATCCATTGTGGCAGAGATTTGAAGTTTTTATTTTGTGGGGTTTTTTTGCATGTCAAAACACAAATTCTTCTGCTCTGTTTATTTAGAACATTTATCAGCCTAACAACAATTTGAAGTGGTACACTGCTCCTCAGTGTGCTCACAGCAACATACAAAATACATTAGGTTGGATGCTGCTCTTTTTTTCCTTTCTCATGAAGTAGTTCACTCAAAGCCACTGTAGTTATGTCAGTGCAACAAAATTAAAATAAGAACCCCTGTGCTTCTTGCTTTCATTTATTTTTTAATGGATTTAGCATAGCAGCAGGACTGCTGACAGCTTTTAAAATAGTATCTTCTCCCCCTCCCCCGTATTTCTATACATACATGATATCTCTTTATGTACCACATCTAACTCATTATGCTGGAAAAGTCCTGATTCTGCTCTTAGAATAGTTTTCCTAGATTGAGAGATTCCTAATTAGTATAAATTAGTATATGATATTCTTAATTAGTATAAATACTTAGGAACACAGGACAAGCCAATGATCAGAATTAGTCCAAGAGTTCCATCTCTTGAAATTTGTTTTTTTAAAGTTATCGTGGTTTTTAATTAATTTCTGAAGGAAAAGAGTGATTCTAAGAAATTAAGAAAATTGCAGGCAGGCAGATAGTTGTGCTTTCTCTTGCATATTCAAAATACAGCATGACTTTTTAACTTGCTGTCTATATAGTGGAGAGGTGTGATTTTTATTTATGTTCTAGTTTGATATCTTTACTTGATTGCTACACCATTATTCTTGACTTTTGCTCCTTGAGAGCTCTGGACTTCAAGTACACCAGCAAAGTTTGCATTTTGCATTGATTGTTGGAAGCTCCACAGAGCTCCTCTCTAGGAGTCTGAGACAACTGCCCTACAAGATCTGGAACCATTAAAAGCTCTGTCCACATTAAATTTTGGATGGGAAATATTGGTGGGGTTAAATCTATAGACCATCTCTATATTCCTACACTAAAACTAGAGTAGAAGGAGTAGTAAGGAGTACTTACTAGAGTAAGAAGGGTTGCTCAGTCTATCAGTAGCCAGGGGATAAGTAAGCTAAGACTGAATACATGGATGATTTGCCATCAAAACCCCATATTTCTAACTATAGGCGACTATATCAATACTTAAAATAATTTATTCTTCAAAGGAGATGCTGGCAATCACCAGCTAATAAGAAAGCATTACTTATTTATGTCACAGTATTTATTTATTTATTTGAGTGGGTCTTAAATGCCGCAGAATATTTATAAGTATCTATAATAATGTATTATAAAGACTATTTCCTTTCATAAAAGTACCAATAAACTTTTCCATTCTCTCCAAATAATGGATTCTGCATTGTCTGTTCAAGCTCCCCCTTCCAGAAATACTTGAGTGAACAAGTAAATGGTAGCAGCAGTGTCGGAAAATGTTTGTGTGCTGCTGTCCTGTGTGACTTCCAGCCTCATAGGTTTCAGCTTCCTAGGAGTTTTGTGCACCCCAAATATAAAAGTTGTCTGAAAGATGATGAGAAAAACAGCATACTAGTAGGTCTAGATTGACCATGAAGGGATTTTAACCTCTGTTTGGAAATGCCTTTTACAAGCAATGGGAAACCACAGGTCTGTCAGTTCAGTTCTGCTGGGAATTATTTGTGATCCTGGCTCAAAGATCTCAGGATAAAAGATACTTGGTAAATTAAAATCCTTTGCAGGGAGGGCTCTGAGAAGGGCCCAGGCTCTGCTCCAGGGGGGGCAGCAATGGCATCAGAGGAATGGGCAGGGACTGATCCCAGGAAGTTCCACCTGGACATGAGGCAGAATTTCTGTCCTGTGCAGTGACCAAGCCCTGAACAGATTGTCCAGAGAGGGTGTGGGTATCTCCTCACTGGGGATGTTCCAGAACCATCTGGAAACAATCCTGTGCCCTGTGCTCTGGGATGGCCCTGCTGGAGCAGGGAGGTGGGATCATATGAGCCACTCTCAAGGTCTACCCTGACTATTCTGTGAAGACCCAATCTGTTGTAAGTTAGGAAGTTTATTGTTTCCTCCTCTGCATGCTATTCTGCCCCACACAGTTATTTATGTGCCTTCTCACTACTATTTCCACAATCCTGTATTTTTATTCAAAGTCATTAAAAAAAATCTGTCCCCTAAGGGACTTAAATAGCAGCTTTACTCCAGCTCAGTGCTTGACCTTGGACATTACTACTTCTGTGCCCACTCATTCCTTGCATACCTTCTTCACCATGCTTTTTCTCTTAAGCAACATTTATCTTTTCCAGCTGAGCTGATGGTTTCCATTGTGGAATTAAGCATTCAATTAAAATTCACCTAGATCATATTTCATTTTTCCCTTGCCTATACATTAGCTACTTCATCAAAGAACTACCCATTTAGTCTAGTGTGAACTACTTATGATAAAAACTCTTTTAATTAGATTCCAGGTTTCATTTACCTCTCTTGTCTGTAATTATTTCCTCCTTCTGTCATGGTTTTAAAAGACAAAAGTGTCTGCTAAGGAAGGCAGGGCCTTCCTTGGAATAGAAAAACCTCCTCCTTTTGCAAAGGAGGATAGCAGTCTTCAACAGAGAACTGTGGGAATAGAGAAAATATTTTTGCTTTAGAGGAAGGAAACCATTGTACTGCCAGAGCTCTTTGCTCAATGGCTGCTTGAAGAGACGAAGACTTGTGAGAAGGTGGTGTTGGTGGAGCCAGCATCCACTGCCACTACTGAGTAAACCCTCAAATATTTATGTTCTGTTACTATTCCTAACAGACCCATCTATTGCTGCAGCTCTCCTTTCTCATGATCCCAATATACTGTACAGATTTACTGTACACATGCACAAGAGTCACTTGACCAAAAAAAGATTTAGTCTCAGTTTTGATGCAAAAAGTTGAAAAGAGGAGTACTATACACAGACCTAAAGAAAACAGCTTTCAGAATTAGCTTCAGAAGCTTCCAAAATTATTGATTTTTTAATGCAGAGGGAACCTGACATTTGATATAACAAAGGAGAAATAACAAATGCAACTATTTTAGGGCAGGCTATGAGCCTACTTAGGCAGGTGCCCTGCCTCCAGCAATGTCAAGAGGAGATACTGAGGGAAAAAGTACATCTGGGCAAGTGCAGAACAGCCTTGACTGCTTGTACTCCCTTGGCCACTGGCAGATGTCTTTGCAGCATTTTAGTGCGTTTGATAAAGTCTGAATTGGGAGATTCTGATACATTTTCACTGAAAAATATGATTTCATTAAGATAGGAACTGTTTAGAAAACCTGAGTGGTTTCACCCTTTGGTATTTTTCCTTGTTAGGCACCATTGTACCAGCTGCTTGCCCTGTGTGAGTTACAAGAGGAAAGAATTTGGTAACAATTAAGTTAAAGAAAGCAATCACACACTTTTCTTAGGCTGGGTCTAAATGTTAACAACCTATAAATACAAAAAAAAGAAGGTATAGCATATTACAGAAGAAGAGTCAAAAATCCCTCTGGGAATGGTGTGATCCAAGCAGCAGCAAAGCACTTAACAAAGAAGTAGATGTTCTCCTAATGGCATCATCCTGATGGCATCATCAGCAAGAACAAAACATTAATTACCTGCTTGAGAGCAGGCAAGAAAGAAAAATAAATCTTTAAATATGAAAAGCATTGCAGTTACTATTGTATTTTGAAGTACTTGATTAAATGACAGACTTAGGGAGGAAAATGTGTCAGATCTCCACTCATCCTCTGGCATTTTCAACTCGGTTAGTCTGGCTGCAAGAAGTGACAAAATGACTGGCAAAATTCAATACATGGCAGTTCCAGGGGAGTTTCAGTGGTTTAAAGCACTGACAGGAGAATTCCCTGCTATGTAAGTGGCTTGCCTGCCTTGCACTACTAGGGATAGGGAAAGTCAGAATGAACTCCTGCCCCATTCTCCTACCATTAACTGAGTTAGAAGTCATAATTAAAGCTTTTCTATCTTCATTGGCTGTGACCGCTGTGACCATCAATTTAGTATTGAGCATCCATCCTTCTAGGAAGATGCATTTCACACAGAGCTTGAGGAGTCCATATGAAAGTTATATTCCCATTTTAGCTTCCTGTGAAGACTTATTTCCTTTAGTATATTGAGAAGGAATTATTTTATTACTGAAAAAGAGCTATGGACACTTTTAAACAACATCAGCCCTAAGGATCTTTTTCACAGTAAAAGGCCCTGAAAGAAAAAAAGGAAATTATGTGATCTAAACAAAGCTTCACAGGGCAGTATTAAGAAAGACTTTTACTTCAAAAGAAATACAAATGAAATGGGAGTTCTATTCAGGAGCCTTTAATGTTTTAATTTTTTTAAACTCACATAAAATATGCAAATGAAGAAAATATATGTGAATCCTATAAATAATCATAAACCAGATAAGCTCACACTGTAACACAAACACCCCAGCGGGGAAAGAATGCAATATTAACCAACAATCACCAAACAATCAAACTTGCCTCTTTCTAGGCAAAAATATTCATAGAATCAAGTGCACGACTGCAGCTGACAGAAGGATTCCAGTCAAGTACAACTCATCCCAGAAAGTTCCTTTTCCAGAAAAGGGACCATTACTATATGCACACAAGGTTCCTCATCCTGCTCACAGCTAAAAATAAATACTCCATGTTTGCATACAGTGCTCTTCAACAGAGATCTCAACAACTTGAACAATTTCTTAGGAAATACTCCTAGCAAGGTAGGTTTATCATCATTCCGGCTTTACAAATGGAAAGGAGACTTGCCCAGAGTTTCACAGATATTGAGTGTCAGAGTCACATCCCCTGACTGCACCAAACTTTTCCCACTGGGCATTGCTCCTTTATAGGTTCTAGTATTGCATTCAAAAATTTATTTTAAGACAACATGTATGTTTCATATTACAATATAGCATTTTGTAGTAAAACAAGAATACAGTATAGCTCAGCTTTGAGGTACCACTCCTCTCCACCCCCCAGCCCACTTTCACTTGGAGGTAACCAAAATAATTATACTTATACTGGCCACTAGGACTGTGCAAATTGTGGTTTTTAAGACGGCAAGCAGTTGCATGTCTCCCTCTTTGCAGTTTAGTGTCAGCAATTCCAGTCAATCCCAGTAATTACCACAGATACTTTTCCCAAGCTTATCAAAACTGTGTTCTAATCCCACTTTCCCCCCACAGAGCCTCTTAAAACACTTTTGAAACTACACATTCAGCTCCCACATCCACTAAGTGAGAGTCTTGGTTAAGACAGACACACGTGATTTTGGGATTTAACAAACTCCCATTTTCAAGTTTTATAATGAAATGACTGATTCCAGTATTGGGACTGACAGAAGAGAGCTGGGACTTGGTTAAATTTGCTGGTAAGGTACAGTTGAGATCTGAAACAAAATAGCCAATCCAGTTCCTCATGTAGGCTCCATGACTCACCACCAAAATATTGGCATCTAATACAGTGGAAGATCCGCTGCCCTCAGAGCTTGGCTCTGCCTCACTGCAGTGGTTTGTCCAAGGGAAAACAAACTGTTCTCCAGATGTTCCTGAACTCCTGCCTGGCGCACCAAGCTTGCCATGCTCCTTCTGCTCCAACTCAACAACCAGCTGGCACAGGAACTCAAAAAAATCCGTCACACGTGCTGTCACCTGAAGGAAAGACCAGAAGGCAACATTGTGGTTGTGAAGCAAGCACAGATTTGGCCTTTCAGAAATCTGAGATGGAACTACTCCAGTCAAAAGACAAAGATTTCTCACAGACAAAGCTCAGAACCCAATGTAAGTCACTGACTGCTGTGCAAAATCCTCTCCCCTCCAGAGAGCATTTGCTGTCATTCTCCTGTGAGCCAGAGCTTCATGAGGAGTCAGCCCCAAAACCAATATTTTAGTTATAAAGAGATTCCCTACTTGGCAGTCACTGTTATCAGACCAAGCAGTATTTTTCAGCTTAGAAAATATCTCTAGTTGGGCTGAGCTCTTGGTAAGAAGCTCCCATAGCTGCAATTGTACTAAAAAAGAAAAAAAGCCTAGTAAGCAAGGCATAAATAAATAAACAAATAAATAAATACCATACTTCATCCAGTGTTTCTCCTCCAGAAGGTGTGAATGAAGGACATTGCTCTCCAGCATCCTTTGCCATAGCCTTGAGGTCAGTCAAAGGCCTTCCTTCTGCAACACCGTATTTCTGTAAGGGAAAAAGGGGATTTGCCAGGATGTGTCAGCTCTCCTGTGCCCCTTCCAGAGGCTGCAAACAGTTCTTCACAGCTTTGTTTTCCTGGATTCCCAAGGCTGAGCTACCTTTTACATTTTATCCCAGTTTTGGGCAAGGATTACATATATATATATATATATATATATATATACACACATGCTCAATAGACAAATACACTAAGAGCAGCATCTCATTTGAAGCACAGACATTCAAAGCATGACCCTCAGCCTGATCTTTACGTGGACATCTTTCTTCCACTGACACTCATCCCTAGCATACAAATTCAAGTGTCTTATGACTGAGTTCACAGTGCTTTTGTATGTAGCCCTTTACATGAGGATAAACTCCATTTTCTTTTTCATTGTAGAAATGAAAGTTATTTTTTGCATGTACAAAACCAGTATTTCCTCTAAAGACCTGAGAAGTCTTCCCAACAGAGGATGGATCCATCTTCAACTCAAGATTTTTTGAAAAAAACATAAAGAAAAGAAAACCACACAAGTATCCTTGCAATTAAAAGTAAATAATAAGGTCTTCCTGACTTCAAGGGAAGAACTAGAATTTCTGAAAGAAAAAAGAATCAAACAGGAAATGCTACAATCACATGCTGTTCCTTAAACACTAAATCTTACCTTATTTAAATCATTAAAGCATCATAGTTACAACTTTCATCACTTAATTTTGGCTCTGCCTCACCATTCTGCAAAGTTTATTGTCCCTGATGTGAATAGTTCAGTTTCCAGTGATTAAAAACACATCAAATAGTGCTCTCCACTGCTAAATCTAGCATGCAGTAAAAGCCAAGATACCCATTAGCAGGAATTTACATTTTCAAATTGTTCAATATTTGATAACAAATTCTTTTAGCACTTACTCTCTCTCGCAGTCTTGCATCGTACTTGATTTCCAAATCTTTGCAAAACCTGTTTTTCCGTAGAATGGCAGCAGCAGTCTAAAAAGTGAATATACAGTCACATCAACTGGACAGAACATAGACACACTACCTTACACCACCACAGCCACGGTGAATCCCATCAGCAGCATCCAACAACCCAAACCCACAAAACACAGTTTTTCAGCTATCAGTCTGGCAGAACTGGATAGATGGCCCAGGCCAGGCCATCAAAAAAGAAAAGCTGCTATCTTCTGGCAGTTCCTTCCCATTTCAGTCTAGAACAGCCAAACACACAACACCCATGAGAGGTGGGAAACAGGGTTTACTGGGGTAAGAGCCACATCTTCTCTAAAGTAGAACACAGAGTAATCATGCCCACACATTCTTTACATGTAGTACATGGGCCAGACTCACACCTGTGTTCCCCAAAACTGCTCAGTTAATCCAACTGAAAAAACGCCTGACACCTGTCTGGCTGCCAGTCACTCCTTAAGGCTGGAAGCGACCTCTGGAGACCACCTTGCCCGGGGAGGGTCACTTGGCGCAGGGCATAGGAGTGCATCCAGCTAGGTTTGCAATTTCTCCAGAGGGAGACTCCAAGCACTCCCTGGGCAGCTGTTCCAGGGCTCTGCAATCCTCAGTGTTTAGAAATTCTTCCTCATATTGAAGGTGCAACAACATTTTTGTGTTTCAGTTCATGTTCATTGCTACTCATCCTGTCCCTGGGCACTGCTGGAAAGAGGCTGGTACCATCCTCTGACACCCCTTGGAGATATTTATATGCATTAATGAGATACCCTCTCAGTCTTCTCCAGACTAAACAGACCCTGCTCCTTCAGTCTCTCCTCATAAGAGAGATGCTCCAGACCCCTCATCATCTCTGTGGCCTCCACTGGGTCCTCCCTGGTAGCTCCTTGTCTTTCTTGGGAACCAGGGTGGTTGACCTGCTCCTGGTTCTTGCATGCACCCAAGTGTGAAGACTGCACTGGCTTCACAGTCCACTGTGCAAACATCCACACCCAATCAATCTGACATTTAAAGAGCTCATTTTGAAAACTTGGAATCTGGCACAAACAAACAACCTTGCTGTACTACTGGCACATTTAACATACTGCTTAGCACAAATTTGGTCTTGGAACTTTAACCTTCTGTCAAAGAGTAATAAAGAAATAAAGACAGGGTTGAATCCACTTCTTTGTGTATATGCCCAGACCAGTTATTTGTATGACTGTATGCAAGAATTTCCTCTTTTGCAACAGAACCTGTACATTCCTCCCATAGTCAAGCTTTTAAGTTACACTGTAGTAACAGGCCCTTCATAGAACTGCAGCTGCCAAGAAAGGGAGTTCTGACAACATGGAAACTTTAGCTTTACATATCTTTAGGAAAGCTTTCCCAACATCTGGACAGCTTGTAAAATAAATGGCAAAACACATTTCCTGTATGCAAAGGAAAAATTCAGGTCTTTCACAATAGGAGAGTGCAATTCTGAAAGTGGATTTCATGGAAAAGGCTGTCTCTAATATAAGAAAAAAAATCCTAAACCAATTC
This sequence comes from Regulus satrapa, assembly GCA_013396955.1. Taxonomy (NCBI): domain Eukaryota; kingdom Metazoa; phylum Chordata; class Aves; order Passeriformes; family Regulidae; genus Regulus; species Regulus satrapa. The sequence goes on along the minus strand of VWZN01000367.1, from coordinate 168,550 downwards.
CCATAATGCAGACACACAGAACAGACAGTTTTATGAAAGCTAGAAAGTACTCTTACTGTTTAAAAATATCATCACTACCATTCACACACGTAAAGGAAGTGGCTCACGCAGTTATTCTGCATTTTTAAAATATCCAACTACTGCACTCCCCTCCTTGTCTCTTTTGTTTTCTGCTTAAGTTGTACTGTAAAAGCAGTTTCTGTAATTGTGCTGCAAAACTGATGAGCAATGTTGATGGTGTAGGTCTCAAGAAAAAAAAAAGAGATTTATACAACATTTGGTTGATCTGGTTTACAACACAGCTCATAGGCTCTTAACAAGACAACACAGCAAAAAGGAAGCAAACAATGGCTTAGGAGCTTCAACTCCCTACATGTCCCTTGAAAACACAGAATCAGTAACAGAAGAGAGAACTGGACAGGGCCTTCACAGGAGACATGACCTTCCTAGAACAGCTGACCTCTAAGTTTTGCTTCCCTAATTTTGAGCATTTCATAATCCTGCACACAAGGTCACATGTAATCCATGTAGTAATTTTTCCTCTTTAATCTATATTGTATATCTACTGCATCAAGGCAAGAGGCATGACATGCCTGACAACATCCAACATCTCTGCACATTTCATGATACTCATACTGATTTCTCAACAAAACCTTCCCTTGCCTGCATTGGTCTGCATTCCTCAGAAGGACACAGAATGCAGCCACAGTGCCTGGGACAGCACAACAACGTCACAGCCAAGCTGGTTTGCTTCTTCAGAGAAAAATAATTTCTGTCTGTGATAACTTGAAGTCCCCATTACTCCTTTAGCAAGAACAGTGCCCATATAAAAAAACAGAAAATCATAGAATGATTGACTGGTTTGGGTAGGAAAAGACCTTAGAGATCACCCAGTTCCAACCCCCTCCCACGGGCAGGGACACCTTCCTCTATCCCAATCACCCTGGGACTCAGGGTGCTCAGAGGCCCATCCAACCTGGCCTTGGACACTTGCAGAGATACAGGGGCAGCTTTTGGCTCTGTCACTGCATTATTTTTGAATCACCAACAGCAAATAAATGCCAGATTTGGAAGCCAGTTGTTGCTTCAAGAAGCACTTACCTGCTTTGCTCGAAGGAGGTCACTTGAAAAGACGTGGGTAAATGTCACATTACTGAGAAATAAACCAGCAGCATCTGCTTGCCTGAAACCAGTTGCAGAGAGTGGCTCATCCACTCCTTGACCTACAAAACAAAAACCTCACAACATTAAGACATACAAATTTTAGGCCATTTAGCCGCTGATGAGGCATGTCAGCAATAAAGAAACTGCCCACTCATAAGAAAATTTTCCTCCTTTAGTAAAACCAATCACTAGGAAAAGTCACTGCTCTTCTAGTCTTCCCTAAATTCAGTAACACAAATTTAATGATAACAAGGAGTAAAGCCTAGGAAGAGAGATGGATCATTATCAATGATAATTACATTAATCTATAGCTTTGACAAATTTAAACATAAAACAGAGACCTACATTTAATAAATGTGACCATTTTTAGAAGCATTACTGGTCAGGTTCCTCAAAGAGGTATCTCACAACTGAAACTTTATAAACAGGTTTGTTAAATGCAAATAAGAAAGAGGACAATACCGCCGAGAGAATGAGATGCAAACACGATCTGTTACAGTCTCTTCCTCTCCACCTCACATACCGACAGTAATGCCCACCAAGCTGGAGCAAACTCAGTTGGAAAGCAGCAAACCTCCCAAAAATTGTTTCCAGCCAGAAAGTCTGTGAGAATAACTGGTCATAGACCTCTAGGACAGTGTTGAGAGAAGCAGCACTTTGGAAAACCAAGCTGAGTTGAACAGGTGTGCTCCTGCCACAGCAGCAGGAGAACCGAGAATTGTGGCAGAGGGACAAACGTAATAGATTGCTAAATCCACACCTTTTACCCATTCTAGTTCTATAGGAAGCCAGAGCAGAGAGAGTAAAATTCCCATCACATTCAGAACAAAGAAAATAAACTATTTTCACCCAGAAAATGGACACTCCAATAGCAAAAGACAGGACATCAGAAGTCCAGAACCCGAATTCTGAGCCCCTAATCTGTAATTCAGATATGTGAGATGTCTGATCCCAGTATGCTGGTAAAGGCCTTACACATCTCTAAAGTGAAAAGGCTTGCTCAAAAATAGAAGCTATATTTTCAGTGCATTGGAGAGGAGCACACAAGTAATTTGACCCAAAATATAGGAATTCAGAAGACATCATCAATATTTTTAAGCAAGTAAAGCAGGTGAATATTCTTTACTCATTTTATTATGAGCACAAATCCATGTTGCAAGAACTGTAAATGGAAATTTCACAGAGGAAGGAAAATTTGGAAGCACAATTCTCCTTCACAACCACAAGTATTGTAGAAAGCTCATTATTCAGAGTACAACCTCAGCCTTGATTTTCCTACAGCATACATTCAAGCAGCTCAGTGTGTTCAGTTATGGGTACAAGCCAGCAGCCACTACGGTGAAGTCTAGTTTTAAATATGTCTCATCAAGACTGCCTTCTTAGAGCTGGAATTGAAAAATTCAAGTATTAAAAAAATCTTTACTTTTCATTCTCCCTTGCCCTACTGTGGTTTTTACTGCAAGTAACAGATTTCCTTCTTGAAGCAACAGCCTCCTTTACACGAGGATCTTTATCCATCCTTCTGCAGCTCCTTTTCCCAGAAGCCCTTTTCCCAAACTTCCTATTACTGGGATTTAACAAAGCGCTATGAAATCCTTAGTAAAAGTTGCTGCTACAATTTTATTTCATTACATGCAAGACATTTTTATCCCGTGTAGAAAAAGGAACTCTTCAATATTCCTGCTAAAACACAAAATGCATCAGCATCTGTGGATATTCTGTGGAGGGTGATTTTAAATCTTCTGTAACATTATGAAAGCCATGTCCTGGCTTACACATAAATTCTCTAAAGGTTTACAGTATTATTGCTTAATAACATCTGAGTAGTTGGTGACAGAATTTCACCATGATTTTCCATCTCTAACCAGCTAACAAAATAACTCTTACTAACCTTGCAGTATCCTGTCTTTGTTGTATCTTGTTTCTCCACTGAAAGAGATGGTAAATAACAACAAAAAATTACCTTGTCATCATTTTAGTGGATTTTCAAAAACAGTGTTGTATTAAATACCAACAAGAGACAGCAACACCTTAATGTTAAAAAAATGAAACACAGTGCAGCACAAACTCTTTTCAAAACAACGCACACAAAAATTTTATAACAACAAGAAAACATTTTCAAATCAATTCCAATCATGCTGCCAGTTTTTAATGAAACTTCTGAAATACGAGAATTGATTTCTTAAATTTATCAAAAATGCAGCACAATTTATCTGTAACAACTACACCTCCATGCTGGAGAGAAAAAAGCTGCATGAAGACTCTGGAGCCCTCTTTTGACAAGCATGTGTTGGCAGCTGGTTCTCTGAAGTTTACAGGGAAGCAGTTCCAGAGATTATCAAGGGTAGCAGCAGAACTGCACACCTGGAAGAAAAAAAAAGTCTAGGAAGTCAGAGCAGAAGAAATCATGGACTCATGGAATGATCTGGGTTGGAAAGGACCTTAAAGATCATCCAGTTCTCATCCCCTGCCATGGGCAGGGACACCTTCCACTATCCCAGGTTGCTCAGAGCCCCATCCAGCCTGACCCTGAACACTTCCAGGGATGGGGCAGCCACAGCTTCTATGGAAAATATGTGTCAGGGCCTCACCACCCTCACAGGGAAGATTTTTTTACGTGATAGCAAATCTAAACCTCCCCTCTATCAGTGTGAAACCATTCCCCTTTGCCTTGTTACTCCAAGTCCTTGTCAAGAGTATTTTTCCACCCCTGAGCTCACCCCAAAGCCTTCTTATCTCCAGGCTGAACAATCCCAGTTCCCTCAGCCCTTCTTCACAGCAGAGCTGCTCCATCCCTCTGATCCCCTTAGCGTCCTTGCTCTGGAGTGGCTCCAGCAGCTCCCTGTCCTTCCTGTGCTGGGCCCAGGGCTGGATGCAGCCCTGCAGGGGGGCTCAGCAGAGCAGGGCAGAGGGGCAGAATCTCCCCCTTCCTTGCCGTTCACGGGGCTTACAGTAAAGGAGAAAAAAAGCTTAGCTTTCCTACAATTTAAAGAGTTTTCTCCTGACAGGTACAGGAAGCTACTTGGTTCAGTCAGGTAGAAACCTGTGTCAACAGAGTGGGAGAAAAAGACACCTTGGGAATTCCACCCGAATCACAACTACCAATTCTTTAACGTTTCACGGTTCACACCACCATTCCTACCCTTGCCGCGCCTGAGAACTTTTGCTCAGCTTCCCCCTCCCGCTGCCCGTGACCGAGGACGGGACGCGGCCCCCGGGGCACCGCCACCGCCGGGGAAGCGCGGGCGGTACTCACTGCCTCACTACCGTCAGCCCGAACCGAACCATGGCGCAGGGCAGCTCAGGTGAGCGCAGGTGAAGGCAGAGGTGTGCAGGTTTGCCCTGATGTGCCCAGATGTGCGCAGGTGAGCACAAGTCCCACCGGACTGTGGCGCACTCCGCACTGCGGCGCCGCGCGCCTCGTCGTGACGTCATGCCTCCGACTCACGTCCTACCTCACGTCACCGGAGGCGGTTCCCGGCAGAAAAGGATGATCCGGGAAAGCTTTATAGCTCCCTGCAGCTTCCTGGTGGTAGGGGATGTGGCTCTGCTCCCACGCCTTAAGCCACGGGACGAGAGGTGACTGCCGCACGGGAGGCTCGGGTTGGACATCGGGAAGAAATGCTTCTCCGAGAGGGTTATGCAGCATTCAGACAGACTGCTGGGCAGCGGTGGAGTCACCGGCCCTGGTGGCATTTAAACGCCCGATGTATGTGGCCCCTAGGGTTAGGGTTCAGTGGTGGGCGTAGCAGTGTGAAATCTCACCTTACACTTCTCTTACGTACTTACTCACTTAAACCTGCCGTTCTGCACCCTAAAGGGTTCCGCAGTCTCACTCTGCAATTGCAATCAGGAAGCTGTCTCCTTAAAACTCTGGGTTTCGCAGCGTCTCATGACGCCGGTGTTAAGGAAACTTCCGGGTCTAAGCATCCTAGAGCCACTTTGAGTGACATTCGCAGCGCCTGAACTGGGACAGAAGCCCCTTCCCAGCTGCATCCCCCACACTCACAGTCGGACCAGGTTTCCTTACAGGCTCAATTCCAGGTTTCCTTTACCAGAGTCTCAGATGTCCAGATCGTTGAAATACTTCAGTCATGGTGCAATTACTAAATAACAAAGCAACAGCCCGAGCTGGTGGCCTCCCAGGAGGGACGCAGCACAATGGAACCTCCTGGACTTTTACACCCTCACAGATTAAGGGTAGGAAAGTCTGGGTTTTCAGCTCCTGCTGTGTCTCTGAGTCTCCATCCCCGACCTGGTGCCACAGGATGCCGTGCCGGGCGAAGGGCTTCCAATTTCCAGCAGGAAGTCTCAGCAGGGCTGCTCCAGAGCTCAGCCTGCAGCTCCACTGCAGCTGCACTCCAAGCTCCCTGCACCTCCCTGTTCCTCCACACGAGGACCAGGGAAAGGACCAAGTTTGCCCCTCTGCAGAAAGCAGAATACTTGATGATGTTCAGTCTGGTTACATCAGCTCAGTTAACACTGATTAGCAGCAGCACTGTGCTCAGAGTAATATAAATACATTGATATATATATATAGATGGATAAAGGATATTACTCACAAGTCAGAAGTCTGGGCAGCCAAATCACACCCCGTAGTAACCATCAGCAAAGGCAAGCCAATTCCAAGGAATAATTTAAAGCAGCAGTTTCCAAGGCAAAAGCCTTGGAAGTGTAAGGTGTCAGCATCCACATCCAGCTAGGACCATACTGGTCTTATCCTGCAGAACTCACAGAATCACAGAATGTCCTGGCTTGAATCCAACCAGATCGAATAAATGCTATCTGAAAATCAGAGAAATTCTTTTGGGTTGCCTAGAGGTCTGACCTCAGTTTGAAACTGGTTTGTACTTTAACACCAAACACATTCTAAATGAGGACTGAAACTTTTTTTTTTTTTTTCATTTAATAGCTGTTTAAAGCAGGTGCAAAATTGGATATTTAATGCAACAGTTGTGTCTGTTTAATTTCCTTTTTATCTTCCTTTCACAGCATGGCAAAACTTCAAGCTTCTGCAGTGCATCTCCTCCAAAGATTTTGGAACTGGCATTTTCAAAGGGTGACGCCAGTGACAGTCTTGCCTGTAAATGAGCCAGTGCCAACTGAATCAGCTCTGACCTATTTTGACTGTCACCATTAAGGTGACACCATTAAGAACAACTGTTTCGTTGTGGTGATAGAATTCCAGCAGTGTCTCACGCGTTTTTTAGAAGATCAAATCTCAAACAGGAGTAAACACTGTTAACATCTCTTCCAAGTGCATGTTTTAATACTTTTTCAAAAGTGAACAGCCCTTCAGGCAAAGTTTGAGAGAGACTTTTTCGAAAGTCTTTGTGAGAAAACGTTTTGTGCTAAAAGAGACTTGGAAAGCCTGTACCTTCTGATTTAGAGCCTTGTGGCTTAACTATTAGATTAGGTTTCCCTTTTCAGTTGTCATTTGGGATCTGATCTTGCTCCTTGCATTTACAAATACACCCAGCAGAAATCTTTACTGATTTTCTTCAGTTCTGTGCCATTGCACTCCTCTGCCTGTGTAATGCTCCTCTGAAAGATGTGCTGGCCTGGAGAGGCATAACCCTGGCAAATACTACAGAGACTGTGCTGCAGGCAGGCTTCAAATTTGGTCTGCTGGAGAACACAGTTCTTAGAATGTCATTCAAGACAAAGTGACTTCGGCAATGTTGGTTTTTAAGTTGGTTCTCAGTGTGGTATGCGGGGAGCAGAGGCAGCCCCTAGGCCAAACACCTTCCCTTCTGCTGGAGCTGTGGCTGCGGGCTGTGCAGCGGAGGCAGGCGCTCAGGTGGGCCCTGGGGATGTTCCTTATGCTCCTTTTCCAGCGCGGGATTCCCGGGATTGTTGCGGGGCCCTGAGGGCGGTGCGCGAGCGCCCCCTGGCGGCCCGCCTGCGCTCTGAAGCCTTTGCCTTTCCCCGGATCAGGATACCGTCCTTCACTCTGGCGCTGCTGCACGCCGAGGAGACACCCGCGGTTTTAGGCACCGCTGTTGAAACGCTCTGTCGCTTTAGACCGAGCCCTAATACGTAAACCCGGGAGATTAAACATCACCGTCAATACACATCAGAAAGATCAATACTTTGTTTTGTTTAAGAAGCAGATCCAAAATAAATGGAATAAAAAACTTTTCAGAGAAGCTAGCATGTTGAATTTACCATCATGGAACCACAGAATATTCTGAGTTGGCAGGGACCCACAAGGATCATTCAGTCCAACCCCTGCCCCTACACAGGATACCCCAGCAATACCACCCTGTGCATTCCTGAGAGCGTTGTCCAAACACACCTGCAGCTCTGGAAGCCTTGGGACCCGTGACCATTCCCTGGGGAGCCTGTTCAGTGCTCCACTATCCTCTAGGGGAAGAAACTTCCTGATATCCACCCTAAACCTTCCCTGACACAGCTCCAGCCATTCCCCTCAGGTCCTGTCCCTGGTCAGGGTCACAGAGCAGAGATCAGGGTCTGCCCCTCCTCTCCTCCTCATGAGGAAACTGCAGACTGTGATGAGTTCTCCCCTCAGGGACAATGTGAGGAAGCTGGGAAAATTGAGATAAATTTTTGTTTGAGGATGACAATGTTGATTTCATCCCTCATCCTCCATCTGACATCCTCCACTCACAGCTTTGCCCGAGTTCTGAAAACTTCATCAGAAAGGTCAATGTATTACTCTTCAGGGATGCTTGTGAGTTCTCTGGCAGATGAACCAGAGCTTTTGCTCTAAGAAGGCTTCCTGAGTAACCTGAGGAGCCAAACACAGCTGGTCTGCTGACCTTTTCTTCTCTCCTTCACTGCTCTGGCCTAATTCTTCTTGCAGTTTCTGCATGTTGCATTTTGGAAGACCTCAAATAACAACCCAGTTTATTTTTAGAGAAAACTTAATAGCAAGACCGAGCTAGCATCACATAATGTCCACAGGACAGGCATTTAACAAGACAGACACTTTTCCCTTTTGTTGTTTTCTACTTCGCATCAGCTCCTTTCTCTCTCTGTAGCAGGCTGCAGCAAAACTCAGTGCTTTTTCTTACCTCAGTGTAAATGCCTCAGCTTTACTCACTTTAATTTATAATCTTAACAGGTCTTGACTGAATGCCACTGCTGCTGAGGTATGCCCTTCCTCACAGTGCCCCTGGAGCCTAGCAGAGTACTGACCTGATGTTCTCTCTGGCAATTGTTCCCACTGAGACTCCCACAAGTTTCAGTGTTATCTCTCAGCTGCATCAGCAGGATCATCAGCTGCCAGCTGGAATGCAAATCACCTTTGAAAACCCTTTTAAATAGAATCACAATGACAGAAACACAGGATGGGTCAGGTTGGAAGGGACCATAGTGGGACATCTGGTACAGTCTCCCTGCTCCAGCAGTGTCATCCTAGAGTGCAGGGCAAAGGATTGGACAGCTCTGGCACATCCCCAGTGAGGGAGACTCCACACCCTCTCCAGACAATCTGTTCAGGGCTCAGTCACTGCACAGTTCCAGTCCTTCACAGGCACCAAGGTGAGCTTACTAAATGCCAGAAATTGCTGATCATGTTTTTCAGTGGTGGTCAGAAAAAAAACCCTGACTTGTGGTGTCTTAGAATCTCTATCTCTGGAACACATAAGCTGGGAAATGTGAGGCTCACAAGACTTTTGGCAGGGAAGTCTTCAGAGACTTTCCCTAAAACTGCAGGTCCCAAGATTGTGTGATTATGGCTAGAAAGATCTGTATCTCCTGACCCCCAGCCTCCTGATTTAGTCCCTATTTCCTATTCATTTGTATTCATTGCATAATTAATAATTAATTCGTATTTCCATCCATGATTTTTTCTATTTGTTACTGTTAATTTTTGCTTGTATGTTTCTTCATTTTAGCAACATTTATTTTTTCCTTTTGAACTTTTTCCTTTTCCCTGTTCATTTTACCCTAAAGTTTGTTTTTTGTATTTTTTCCCTTTTTTATCTTTGAGTTTGGCAGTGTAATTCACTTTATGATGGTTTTTTCCCAGTATGTCTGCCTAAATGCTTCTTCTTCATTGTTCAAGGTTTCTTTGCTCACCCCAGGGGTGGAAAAGGGCTGAAAATTCAGGAGAAAACTGTTACTGGATGGCAGTGGAGGAGAGGTCAGGCCAAACACATCACACAGGAGCTTGGTCACTTCACAGCAGGCATCCACAAGCAGATGTGGGAGAGAGAGGTTAAGCATCCTGCCCTCCTGGCCACAGCCTAAGGAAAAAGACTCCAGACAATGGACTAATTTCTTCCCACTGGTCTCACCAAAAATCCCACTCCTTTTGCTCATGGTTTCCCCCGGTTTATAGAAAGAAAAGCAATCTGATTTTTGCAGTAGCATTCCAGTGTAACAAACAACTGAGTGAAGATTTAAGTCATATTTCAATTCATTGCAAAAATGTGCACTCCATGTGTTTTTTCACCAGCTCAATTTGATTCCCACAAAATATTTTGATCCTGCAATTTTCTACTTTTTAGGATTTTGTTCTCCTTGAATCACATCAGATTACATTCCAGAGTTTGCCTATCCAGTGGGAAGGTAGCTGCATTTTAGAGGCAGGCTTTTTCTGTGACTGCAGCCTTCATTTTATATGCCTGCCAACACCATCTATCAAGATCAGAGGCTCTAGAATCACATTCCACCAAGGAAACACTGCCATGGAGTGAGTGATACAACCAAATTCACTTAAAGGAATAAAAGCAAGGCAAGTAACTTTAGGTCAAGGTGAGTTTATTGTCCATACAGCATACCTAATCCTGCCAAAACACTTTTCTTAGAACCACCTTTAAACTAGTCCAAACAATAGGTTATTAATAAAAATGACAACACTGAACAAAGACCTTTTAAAAGGAAATAAAAAATACACCGCATCAGAGTCTTATCCATCAGAAACAACCTCTTGTGCTTTCTAAATACTTTTGTTTACACTGATGTCTACTACCACACTTTCTAGCATCCCCTGACCACATAAACATCCACACCTCTTAAAGAGCACATTTGTGAGAGAATAACATTGACTTGATATGGCATCACACTCAATAAAGGAAAAAAAAAATCCCAAAAAATTTGAGAACAGAAACTGTGCAACTGAGAGTGATTTCTGAGGTACATGAGAACATGATGATAATAATAGCATAGTGGAAAAAATCCAGTGGCGAGGTGGATTAAGAGCTGTCTGATTACTCAAGCATAAATCATTGACATTGGCATGGAATTAATTGCTATTTATCTCTTTTACAAGCATGTTGGAAATACAAATAAATACATTATGAGGTGTTCCTACACTACAATAATGGGAAGGAAAAGATCATCAAAGTACCATCGATAGGAAGCTGTGAGAGAAATGCTTTTAGCAACTGTACTAATCCTTTGGCACTTGGGAAGGCAGAATCAGCAACACATTTTCTATAATTTTTTAATCAATCAGTTGGGAGGTTTATGACTTCTGCAATTCAGGGGGGAAAGTCTCACACCTCATTTGCAGTAACAACACACTTCCTTTAACATCTGTTAAAAGAGAGTACTAGGCAGTCATTTTATTCTGAAAGCTACTGGGAAAGCACCCAAGTTGTAGGGTTTGCAGCTTTCATACATACAGTACGCTGTAACCAGAGGGTTGGCACTTGCTGAGCATGTCACTGCAGCTGAGGATACTTCTCACTCTAGTGGGGACACACACCCACCCACCAGGATACCACAGAGGACTGAGAATGCTGAATGGTGCTGCCCCTTCCAGCACAGCTCTCCCTCACCCTGCTGTAGAGGAGCCCATGAAGGAGGTGTCCCTCAGCCCCTACCCCTTCAGTTGTGCAGAGGGATGACACTTTGGGATAATCCCTGTGACCCACAGTAGGGATCATACCTGTGTTCTACAGCAGGAATTGTCCCTGTGATCTTCTGCAAGGATCATCCCTGTGATCTCATGGCCACTGTGGTACTGGAGCATTCAGGAGGTTGGACAAAGAGCAGGGGCAGGCACCCCAAACACATGTCCTACCTACACCTGGCCTATGGCAGAGAGCAAACCACGCCACCGTGATGGACACAGTGCCAATGCTCAGAGAGGTCATCCTACCATTGGGACCCTCTGGCACAGCTCCCCAGCCACAGGGCAGGGCTGCCAAGGAATGATCTGACCTGATCTGGTCTGATCTGTGTGTGGCTCTGCAGTCTTGCTTCAACATCAGCTACTTTTTTCCTTCAGGACAGAGACACCACCATGGAATTCTGGATGCTCCCACTGCAGAACGTTGAGGTGGGAGGCTATGCCCACCAGCAGCTTTGGGGAAGACAGACCTGCTCAACAGTGGAGAATCAATGCATTTTTTCCACTATGAAAAGGATACCAGAGATCAAAAAGGAGCCAGTGCCCCACCTTGGCTGCTTGCAACCTCTCCCTGGCAGGCCCCAGGGCAATCAAACTGTCACGGTATGAGGTATTGTGAAAATGGGAACCATTTCTTGTCCAGCAAACCTGAGGTAAGTATACCATCTTTGCAGGATGTGATCAGGAAGGAAGGAGATTTTTTTAAAAAGGAGGAAGAAAGAAAGAAAAAATTAAAATAAAATAAAATAAAATAAAATAAAATAAAATAAAATAAAATAAAATAAAATAAAATAAAATAAAATAAAATAAAACAAAGCAAAATAAAAAAAATACAAACCACGAACAAGCTATTAGAAAAACAAAAAACCTTTACAGGGCATTTCCAGTAAATCAAAGAACTCATCATATCTCCACTTAACCATCTAGTTCAGGATTTGAAATTTAAGTAGTAAAATAATATATTATAAAAATGTTTATAAAATAGCAGCACACTCAGTGAAACAATACACCTAAGTACTGTTAATGTGAATAAGAATGAAACAAATCATAGCTTCTTAGCAGCGCAAAAAAACCCAAAACTGACCAAAATCAAAAAAACCCCAAAACAAAAAAAACCAACAAAACCTTAGAATCTTACTCTATTTTCTACCCTCATCTAGCCAAATAGGCCAAGTCCAAACATACAATATTCTTCAAAGTAGCATGTTCTTTCTGATTTTTTGTGTTAAAAATGCAAACATTAACATTTCAACCAACAGCTTCATATTGGATATCTGCAAACTGTTAATACAATTGTGCAAAAAAAAACCAAAAAAAACCAAAAAAAAACCAAAAAAAAAAAAGAAACCCCAAAAAAAACAAAAACCCCCACAAAAACCCCCCCCCCCCCCAAAAAAAAAAATAAACCTAGAAAACCAAAAAGTTGCTCCAACTTCTTTGCCATCTAAATGCCTCTTCATTACAGGTGGAGCAGGAAAATAAATTCAAGTACACTGAATACACCTTTCTAATAAAATTCCAAGTCACACACCTTGATGTTTACCACCATGGCTGTTGCACCAGCAATTTTCTTTCTTTGTCCATAGATAAACACACAGGTGGTATTAAGATCCTTCTGTGACACTGAACAATACAGATGGTCAGGCTTTTATCTGGAATGTCATGACAGGAATGTCATCTGAAATGGGTGCTGGTATTTCTAACAGCACGGCAGCTAAGTGAGTACACCAGATACTGGAAAATATTGACTACAAAAAGCTATACAAAGCCTTGCTTTTGTGATTTCTTTTTTGTTTTTGTGGGGGTTTTTTTTGTTTGTTTGTTTTTTGTTTTTCTTTCCTTGGCAAAATTGTCATAAACCATCTCATTTAATCGCTTAGGAATAATTTTCAAAGTGCTTTCTGAATGAAATGGTTTACAAAAACTCTCACTGTGGATCAATAAAGTTAATGAAATGCTGAAAAAGTGTGCAGGGGGTTGGGGGGAGGAGAGACAAGGGAGCAAACCAAATCTCATCTTTAACACAGTGAGGGGCTATTACAAGGGAAGATGGACAGAGCATCATTTAAATGTCTTTGTGGCCAAGCTAAGAAGCTACCAGACCTTAACATGGACATGAAGCATTAGCACTGTAAAGGAATATATTGCTTTTCTTAGATGATCCACCACATCTTGCAATCCAAAGGTTGGAGGTGGTCTGCCCAACTTACAGGTTGAGATTAATGCATACTTTCCCCCCACTGACCATGAACACTTGGGAACTTTGGTTCAGCCCATGGATGGGTAAACGGAATTATCCTCATGCCAAAGATGCTGCTGTGTTTAGCATGAAATATTTCAGAAGGAAAAATAGATAAAAAGTCAAGATGGACAGAGGGGAAGTTGGGGAAACAAAAAAAACAAAAAAAAAAAACCAAAAAAACCCCAACAACAACAACATAAAAGAAAAATAAATCAACTTAAAAAAGCCCAAAAAACACCTGCTCTTCTGGCTGGTAAAGCATCTTCTTTCTTAGGTAGCAGCTACCACAGACAGCAAGAGTAAACAAAACTAAGATACAGAGATCCAACAAACACTTCTGACTAATAACAGAGGTGACAGATCAGCAAATCTCTTCTTCATTCAAAATGGTTCAATTGCTTCAGGGATCTTTTCCCACTTTGCCCTAAACCCCTTATTCTATTGCTTTGCAATCTAGTCAAGCCATAAAATCGCACACACGATTCCTTTCTTAAATCTAAAAAAGGGGTGTATGCACTAGTTCATAATACACAGACAAGTATACTCTACTTTGTTCCCACAAATGCAGGCTTACATTGATCTAGCTACTTTGTATGCTTTTATAAGCATTTAATATCACTGATACATAGTCAAATAGCAATTACCAAGTATATAATGGGATTCCCTTCTGTAGAACATCACAGGCACCAAATGCTTTTTTTTCATTACTCCATTTTTGTACTTTTGTTTGTTTGTTTTTCTTTATACCTAAAAGAGCTTTAAATATGTTCTATGTGAGAGCAGATTAAAAAAAAATCACTCTAGAAATAATAACAAAAATAAAGGGTCTGGGGGAGCAAGCATCACTATGTGCTGATGTCCTCACAGGTTGACATCTCTCACATCTGTGGGAGTGCTGGCCTGGTCCAGTTCATCCACTGTCTTGGAGGGGTTGCTTTGCTGCTGCTGCTGCCGAACTTGCTGCAGGCTGTTCACGAGCACTGCCTCGATCTGTTCCTGACAAGCTTTAAGGCAGTCCTAGGGAAAAGAAAGATAATTTATCTATTAGTAAAGATAAAGGTGGTTATTTTTTGCTTACTGAGCTAGCAGAAGTTGGAAGAGCATCAGTCAGGTGTTTCCAAGAAGTGTGGGCTCTGACATGAATCAACCTTGAATTCTGAGAGGTAATCACTGTGTACAAATTCCCTGTTTATGTCATATTTATTAGGCTCTAAATCTTAATATTTTACTGGTCTTTGATCAACAGGTTGCCCAGAGAAGCTGTGGCTACCCCATTCCAGGAAGTGTCCAAGGTCAGGCTAGATGGGGCTCTGGTGTCCCTGCCCATCACAGGGGGCTGGAACTGGATAATCTTTAACGTCCCTTCCAACCCAAGCCATTCCATGATTCTATGATTATGTGTCTTGTGTGGTATTCCTCAGCAGGAACCTAAGTATTACAGAGAAATAATTTTTCATTCTCCTATGCAGGATCAAGTCACCTAAGATGGTCTTCCCTACAAAAAAAAAAAAAAGTCACAATTTTATCCTGAAATAACCTCCATGGGCCATACCAAGATCACACAGACAGATGCACTTCATACAAAGCAAACTGATGGGAAATTGGAGAAGTGTTGAGGTCCCTGAACAAGCATGGTGCTCTGGGGCTGAGTTTCATCTGTTACGCATATGGGTTGCACAGGCAGAGGCAAAAAGGACAGTTTATCTGTGAAAATTCACCCAAGAGAAAATTCACACAAGCCCCAAACATGCAACAGTACTACTGAATTGTAGAATCATTTAGGTTGGAAAAGACCTCTGAGATCATCGCATCCAACCTTTGAGCAAACACCACCTTGACAACCAGAGCACTGAGTTCCATGTCCAATCATTTTCTGGACATACTATCAATTCCCAGAGACAACTTCATTACAAACTACAGAACGTTCAGAGAAACAGCACAGGGTTACAGTACAGCAACATAAATATGGGAGTCTGTCCATCAGGAGTCCTACAATAAACATGAAGTATAATACAGAAAAAAATGTGAAGGATTCACCACATTTAAACTAGACCCAGCAATGAAGAAGACGACTATTAAAATACTTAAAGGATGCTCCACAATCTTGATAATACACTGGAAGATCAAATAATGTGGTTATTTAACCAGAAAAAAAAAGTGTGACAAAACCCTGACAAACCCTGAGTTATAGGAGAAACTTAAAAAGAAAACCCAAGCTGTCAATGTATGAACACAATGCCAACCATGTTCACTGTGCTGGCACTGGGAGTATCAATCTGACACCATGCAGGAAGACATGTGGTGCTGCTACAAGAAATGGCATTTTCTAAAGGCAGCCCTGAGGAGTTCTTCTGGAAAAGGCACTAATACTGCAAACTTCCTGCAGCCTCAGCCTGCCTAAGAGCTGGGTGTCTCCAGGAGTCTTCAGGGAATAGAGTAACACAGGTTTTGGTAGGAGGATTTTCACAGTGCAGTGCTCTAACCAGAACCCCCACAGCATCTGGTAGTGTGACTCAGCATCACCACTCCCACTGTCGGGCAGGGGAGCTGAAGAACAGAGCAGGGCACTTACCTCCACAGGCTTCTGCAGGCACTTGTGAACTATGGGATGTGACTGCAACACTGAGGTGCTGGGCCCTAACCAACACACCCTTTTTTCTACACAGTACCTGGTTATTGGAGAGAGTTAGAAATATTCACATATGGGAGACTGATTTGTCATCCCAGCCTGACTGGGAAAAACACACCCGGTGAAGAGGATCTGTTCCACTAGCAGTGCTGACATTCGTGATGGGCACAATTAGCTCTGGTGGGTAATGAACACCCATTTTTCTTGGCTACCAGCCAGCAGCTGCTGGCTGCAAAATTCTGTCCTCAGATAAAAAAAATCCCCCATTATCAAGTGCGGAAGGCTTTAGGTCCATCCTAAGCATTCACCTGTGTGTAAGAGGGCAATGACCACAAATCACTGTATGGGTGTGCTGGTTTCAGACCCAGCCCACAGAAGTAGCAGACCAATCAGAAAAGAGTACGCCTCTGTGAGATACACTTTTTAAAATCAAAAGCCAGCAAAAGAGGGGCTCTCTTTTCTGTCTGGCTAGAGCAGAGATAATGCCAGCCGTGGGCCGCATGGCCAGGGGGGCTGTGGGCTGGCCAAGCTGAGTTCTTTTTCTTTGCATTCCCAAGAGGGCCTGGGACTAGAAATGCCACTGCTATTGAACACTACTGGGCAGGGGGAAGGAATGGATTATAGTGGCCACATGCTGGCTGTTTCCCCCAGCATGGCTACCAATGCAGGATTATAATCAGAGACTGAAAAGCAGCCTGGTTTGAGGAATGATGGAGGGAAAAAGAGAGGAATGACAGTTGTGTCTTTACAAACAAACTGTGGGTCTACTGATAGACAAGATTAGCACCAAGAGATAAGAGAAACAATGGGTAGGATTCCACTGATTGATGAATGGGCAAAAGCTACTTGCTTTTACAAACAAAACATAGGTTTGCTGATAAATAAAATTGAATATTGAAAGATGAAAGAAACGATGGGGAAGAAAACATAAATTCCATAAGAGTTAAGAATTAAAAGGGAGGGTTTTACATTAAAGGGGAATTTTCAGGTATCAGGCGTTTCGGGACGTCTGTGCATCTCAAGTACCTCAGCCAATGGGGAAAGAGAGAGGGAAAATGCAGCCGGGAAATTGGGATAAAAGGGAGGCTGTGTCCTCCGAAAATTTGACGGATTCCAGGGGAATGCCCCATGGCCTCTCCCTTTATTCGAAAAAAGCAAAGGGACTCCTCTGTCTCCTTTTTGGACATAAACCTCTGACGGTTGTGGATTAATTTTTCTGATACTGGTAACACAGGCAAAGACTGGCAGCAGCCTGTGAACTAAAGATAGCCCAAGCCCAGCTGAGCTGCCGCATTCCTTCGATACTTTGGCCCAGCCTTCAGCACAGATTTTGCGTGTTCTGTGTTTTAATTCTGTCTGCTGCGAGAGATTTAGCTCTTTAGGACCCAGATTGAGATCTACAGACATCCATCTTCTCCCAGGTGAAAGAAAACAGAGACTGGGAAAGGACAATGTAGAGAAACTGCATGGAGACATGAAAGAAGTCTTTGTTTTGGTTGGAGAGTGAGGAGAGTCCTTAGACTGAAATTCTCTTGTAAGCCGTGGTGATAGACGCTAATTAACCTTGCAAATCATATAAAATCATGGGGAGGTGGAATAGTTCAATTTGAGACCTGAGCAAAGATTGTAATTTTTCTTAGCGCTATTGGAACAGAGAGATGAAGTAGTGAAGCCTCATTGGCCTGATGGAGGGGGTAGCAGTCTTTTGTTCCTAGAGATGAAAATTATTTCTTAGAAGCAGATGAAGTTGAACTTTTGCATTTGAACATTCATCCTTAAAATATAATACGCCATGCATTTGATATAGCCCAGAAGCGCAGCTTTGAGACAGCTGTGAGATGGGAAGGTTTTTTTTTACAAGTGCAGGTTTCTCTGGGTGGATGCACTTGTAGAGATTGCACCCCAAGAAAGACTGGAAACTAAGTCTTCTGGGGAAGGCTACATGGCTTTGCTAGTGAGAAGCTCCTCTCCCTGAGTAAATTGAAAGACTGTTTTAAGAAACAGAGAAAGCTTTGAGTTTTGTCCTCTCTACATTGTTGTGTTGGTGAGACAGAAAGAAAAGTGTTGGGAGGAAGAGAAGGGTTTTAAAAGTTTCATTCTGAAATCTACAATTCAGTTTAATTTATCAATAAAGTTTTCTTTGGTTTTTTTGTTTTTGGGGTTTTTTTTAAGTTTTAAGCTTGTTTTGCTATTTCTCCCAGTTCTATCTCACAGCAAGAAATAAGTCAGTGATTCTAACAGGTACATAGACATTTTAAATACCACTGAAACCACTACAATGGGTCAATGCATTTTCAGTTGTGGGGGCACCAGTTTGGAGACTCTTGTAACAGATGATACTCATGCTTTTTTTGAGTATAAGAACCTCTTCTTTCAAAGCACAGTTTCAAAGTACTGTGTCCTTCTGAAAGCAAGCCAGAATTTTTATAAAGCAGCTTCAGACTGAAAAGCTTAATGAGGCAATTTCCTTGCAGGCAGGCTTGGGGATGGAAAGGTGGTGACATGCAGAACATGAGGCTCGAGCATTTGAAGTCACCTTTGTCTGTTTCTAAACACCCTCATGTATGGTCTTTTACACCATCACTATACAAATTTGTGATGGGCAGCATGATGATTCATTTTGGGTATGAAGAGGCTGAAATCTCCAGACTACCTTATAGAGATATGCATAATTTCTGGTGTCTTCATTTTGTACATGAAATTTATTAAGTGGTCTCAGCTGGAACTATCCCTCAGATTTTATTTAAAATGGGAAAACACAGGCCACTGTATGTTATTCCTCTGATCTACACTTAGGTTTTGAGCTTAAAACCACAGAATTTTAAAACAAAGAAACCAACAGTAAAAATTGCCAGCACACAGCATTCAGCATGCAAGAGTTTTCTCAAAAAGTGTTGTTATTTGCATACTAAAGGTCTTTGGATGCTAAATCTCTCAGGTGAAAGGAAGAAAACCCTTAATTTAGAGTCTCTTATCAGCCCAGCTGTCACAGTGTATTAAGGTATGTGGCTTTATTTGTATAG
The DNA here is from genome assembly GCA_013396955.1 of Regulus satrapa. Classification (NCBI taxonomy): domain Eukaryota; kingdom Metazoa; phylum Chordata; class Aves; order Passeriformes; family Regulidae; genus Regulus; species Regulus satrapa. The sequence continues at coordinate 149,666 of VWZN01000367.1, read as the reverse complement.
ATGACAGCATCACTGGAACTTTCTGTCAATCCCAATTTAAGGGACACAATACAAAAAACTGCTAAAAACCCATCAGGATAAACAGCCTGGCCTTGCCATGACACAGTATTTTTAACCCCTCGAAGTTCAATGGGGATTTGCTGCATGTGTATATATTTTATTGGTGGATTTTCATTTTGTAAGCTCTAGATGGCTCTGACAACAAATAATTAAGTTTTAAGAACTTTTCAAAGAAAAAACCCATGAATTGCATTATTTTCAACAAATTTTCCTTGAAAGAACACTAAAATGCAGTATGACCCCAGATTTTACAATACAAGGACTAGGCCATTCCTTCAGAATACTGCAGAGTTTGCCTTTGTTGGTTTTATTAAAAACTTTATTTAAAGTGTGTGTCACATGGATCAACTTCCCCATTCTTCTATATGGTCTAGTAGTTTTAATGATTAAAATAGTTCTGGTATTCTCCATTCCATAGTTTTATTTTTACTTCAGCATGTACAGAACTAAAAAGGGAATTAACTTTGGGGTTTCTTTTATTTTTTCATTCTAAAACTTTTCCATTCTTAGGTGATTTTACTAGCACACTTGAAATGCACTTGAAGGAAAATAAAAGCTTTTCTGTGTCTGATGAGGGGCAGCCTCGTGGCTATGATGGAAACGCTGGCAGTGAGAATAACTGGAAGGAGGAATCAGCAGCTCTGTAGCCTGAGCTACTATTCAAGTCAATAATCTTTGAAAATTTATTTTTCCATTCATTACAATCTTGAAAGAAAGCACAAGCCTTAGGGAAGATCCTGCAGAATATTACACATAATTCACTTTCTTGAACTTTCCAACACTTCTGTAGTATACGTATGTCCTATACTGGCCCCCAGCTTCCAGATTTTAACTTGCATTTAAGGTTCATTGGCAAACTATGAGGGAAGACCTCCCACTCAACCGAATTCAATTTAACTCAACTCAACTCAACCAACAGGTTCTTGCTTTGCACTGCCTAAAATTCCAAAAGTGGGAATGCTATACAAGCCTTCTGGCATTTTTGTGTTAAAGGGTGGTTAGTTTTCCACATATATATTAATATTACAAGTAAGTGTTAAGGCCCCCAATCTCTTCCTCTTTCTTAAAATTAAATGTAAAAGGGAAATCAGAAAAGGATTTTTTTTAGGTGCAGGATCTGGTTTAATAAATGGAAAGTATGCAGTAGATACCCAAAATGACAGAACTTCTCATTGATCATGTATGCGTTGCTTGGATAATCTAAAAAAAGCAGCAATCAGACATGCATTAAAAAGTTGGGATTTACACATATTCCAGTGTGGAACATGTCATCTGTACTCCTACACACAAAAGTTGGCTGGATTCCTGCACTGGTTCACATTTAAGCCCCAATTCAGACCTCTCCAAAGCACATGCTTCATTGTTGACATAAACAGGGATTCCTTCCCAAAGTGCAGCCTTTGTGTGCTGAGTGCTGGCCTTACCTCACTGACATCCAAAGCAAGAGCCTGGAAAGCTGCTGAGGGAATATCTTATACATTTACTGTATTTACAGCAGTCTCACATCTCATGGATGCAGTTAAAAACCAGAAATATTTTCCCTCCTGAAGGTATGTTTTTGCTACTGTAACAAAGAGCATCAATCACAGGTAAGTGTCTATGCCTCTTTTTCCATCTGGAAGTATAGAAAATTGTAATTTGAGAAGGACACTTCATTTGGACTAGCAAGGACATCTCATTCAAAAAACAAAACAAACAAAAACCCCACAAAACCTAATTCATGCCAGAGTTTCTCGGCTTCTCAACTTTATGTTGCCAATTGTTGCAATAATGCAATAAATACAGTGACTAACATTAAGAAATACAGGGCATTTTTCTCTGCAGTATTTTGGTCTTCTCAGCAGTTTCAACTAGTGTCCCTTCTAGATTCAGTTTCACTGTTTGCTTTACCACTCAGTTTGCTGGTTTCCTTTTGCTGCTGTGGGTATTTCTCATTGCAAAGAGGAAAAAACAATATTTTTAGAACTGGGAAAAGAGAGAGTAAAGTCAACACCAGCAGGCTAATGCAGGGGCAGATGCCATGATGCTCCTTGCTCAGCGTGACTTGGGATTTCTGGTAATCTCAACTGGGTAATGCTCTGAAGACGTGAAAAGGTAGAAAGGTGAAAAGGTGTGGTATTTCTGCTGCTGTAACAAATACCCTGAGTATTTAGTGAAAACTGGGATTTTCAAAAAGCTGGGAGGACCTGCCTGTGTTACAGAGCTGCAGGAGCCAAGCAGGGATTCCCTGCCAGACTGGCTGATCCCTGGGAGCTGCTCCGCGGGCTGTGGAGCCATTCCTTGGTGGTCTGGCTCCCTCAGTGCGCCAGCCACAAACGCGCCTGTCAATAGACCCAACGGAATTCTGCCATGAGCCTGTGGTGTCACTTCATCACCCCATTGTGGCTACACACGCACAGCACTCACTGGGGAACAAAAAGCTGAATTAAAAGGAGCAGCTGCCAACTCAGGCAAAGACAACTTAGGAAAATATTCTTCCTTTCTCTGGGAGGCTACTTTGCCTGTTGTTTCCTTGCATACAAAATGTGGTCTGCAACAAATAAGGCAGAATAAGATACAGCAAGTCCTATTTCTTGCTTCCAAAATCACAAGCCCTAAACACTATAAAGGAAGGGATAAATGGTGTATGTGCTGTGGGACAATGTTAAAATGTGATCCATCCAAGATAGATTTCCATGATTTTTTTACTGCAGCTCTGAATTCTTGAGCATGGTAGTTCGTCACTTCTGTTTCTGTGCAGAATCTGCAGATCTTTATGAAGGGATATCTCTGATCTTGGGAAGAAAAAAAAATTCCAGCACTGACATATGTGGCACATCTAAGTGGAGATATTTTAAATGCCATTTATTATGGATCCAGTCTTCAAAATAGCCCCACTCCACATTTTTAAGGGCTCATGGCCAGCTGTTTCAACAAGCCTTTAAAAAATGCTTGGTTCCCTACTTTTTTTCTACTTCAGGCTCCCAAAGTACTCTAAACACACCAGTTACCATCTGGGAACAAACTTTTAGAGATGACTTCTGCCCATATACAGGCATTGGCTCTGCCTGAAAACCTCTCCCTGGCTGCTGATGCCGGGGAGACTGTGTGTCATCCAAATGCAACCTGGATGGCTGTTCTTCCAGGAGGTGAGAGAATAGATTTACCCAAGAAAGGTCTTAAGAAAAGCAGAATATTGACTGCAAGCTCTTAAAGTGTGTCCTACCCCTTCAGTTATCCTTCCTCACATCCCATAGTTGTACACAGCAGGGATGCTCGTATCCTCCTCCAAAGCATCTGCTCCACCAGGGACAGGATACTGCTCACACTAGAGTGTTGGTCTGGGATGATATGGGAATTCCTGACTTCCTGAATTGTTAGTTTTTCCTTTGCAGTGACCCACCAAGAGATGCAAATGGAGCACTGCAGCTTCCTGCCAGTAGGTCTGTTAACTCTTTGCTCACCATCCTCTCCTCTTCAAGCAACCACAAAGGATATATTCCCAGCCCCTGGCAAGAGAACAGACTGGAACATGCAATCTCCATCCTGCAGAGCTGTGTGAAGTTAGAATCAGAGGCACAGAATGGTTTGGGTTCAAACAGACCTTAAAGGTAACCTTGTTCCACCCCCTTGCCAAGGGGAAGGACACCTTGCTCTAGACCAGGTTGCTCAGAGTCTCATCCAACATGGCTTTGAACACTTCCAAGGATGGGGCAGATACAGTTTTTCTGGAAAACCTGTACCAGGGCCTCACCACCCTAATTCCAATTCTAGTTCTAGTTCTAATTCTAATTCTAATTCTAATTCTAATTCTAATTCTAATTCTAAATTTCTTCCTAATATCCAATCTAAATCTACTCCCTTTCAGTTTGAAGCCATTTCCCCTTGTCCTGTTACTAGAGTTCCTGATGAGAAGTCCCTCTCCAGCCTTCCTGTAGCCCATTCAGATGCTGGAAGGTGCTCTGAGGTCTCCACACAACTTTTCCTTTTCCAAGCTGAACAGCCCCACCTCTCCCATCCTGTCTCCACAGGGGAGCTGCTCCAGTTCCTATTATCAATTCCATGGCCTGCTCAGAACTTGCTCCAACAGTTCCTTATGTTGGGGGTACCAGCACGGTACACAGTATTCCAGGTGGAGCCTCACGAGTACAGAGTATGGGGAGAATCTGAGGGGGAGAATCCTCTCCCTCAGTTGTGTGAGATTAGCTCTTAGGGACAGTAACAGTCGGAGAAGGCAGTTCAGATGCACCACGCAGAGCTACTTTCACTACCCTTCAGGCAGCTGAGCTTTTCCAAGAGCAGCTCCCTGCTATCTATTTCAGTCAGTGGAAGGAGTAATGAAACCAGGGTTTGCCTGGCCATGTTGTCACACTTTCTCCAGCCTGTGATTCAACTCTCACCAAACAGCCCAGGGCAGCTAATTAACAGAAATAACTGTTTATCCCTAAAATGACAGTGGCAGGATGCCTTGGACAACCCCATCTCAAGTCTGGGGAACTGCTCTGGATTCATACAAGGATATCAAACACCAACGTGTTTTTGAAAGAAACACCTGTGCTGCTTGTACTCAACAGCTAGGTTAGAAATTACATGTTTATTAATACTGTATTTTTGGTCTAATTCTTAATGAAAAATCCATTAAAAACATTCATTTTAGTTATAAATGCCAAACTCCAGTCTCAGTTATACTAATGTAAATCTAAAATAACACCATTGATTTTGGCCTTCTGGTTAATGCTATTTTCCAGCAAATAGAATGCACCCTTATATTATTATTATAAAACAGCAAAAGTTCAGAAAAGCTCACTGCACTTAAGCTGCATCAGGGTTTCATTACCATTCTTTCTTTTCATCTGCTTGCAGCTTTGAAGCTGAGATTTTTCATGCTTCACCTCAGATAGTGACATTTTTTGAAAAGCTAATGGGAAACTCCTATCATCTGTTTCCATGCTATGCAATCACACATGCCAAAACAAAAATGAAGCAGAAGCCCTGGCACCCTCTGGCTGGGAAGGAGTCTTCCCCAGCTGCCTGATGGTTCCTGTGGGCTACCAAGAGGCACAGGGGGCCAGAAGGTTTTCTTCTGCAGAACTGTTCTTTGACTGTGACTTTCAGTGACTTTCCCACTTTTCTCTTGCATGATGGTCCTAAATCCCAAGAACTCTCATTTCTCATTCTTCCTTAAGCCCCCACTAGAAAACAAAATCATTCACACAGTGACAATGAATTAATTGTGCTACTGCAGGAAGTGCTCTCAGGCATCAGAAATTCGCAAGTGAGAGAACTGAAGCTCTTCATTCAACTTTAATTAATTAAAGTCCCAGTGTAAAATCTATTACAATAGTCTTTACTCTTTATTAACACATCCTTGGGCCAACTCTTCCACAATCCAGACAGTGCATTTTTTCCAACAATACATTTTACACGAGGCTGGTATTACTACCCATTGCTAAGCCTGCCCCATGGTTCTCTGAGACCCCATTTTCAGTTGCTTCTCTCAAGCTTTATCACATAAGATGAAAGTTTCCAGTCCTTGCCCCTTTTGTATTTTTCCAATGTAAAACTCAAGAGAAAATACCTAGCAAAATACTTCTCCAACATTGAAACAGCAGGCTAATGAAAAATATACTATTTAGCCCAAGCTCAAAAATTTTGGCAACCTTTGGTTAGGCTGAGTCTTCAAAGCTTGCAGGGAGTTAAGGCTACCTCTGCCTCAAGAATGAAAATGCCTTGAAAAAAATAACAGCACTCTTTAAGTTCTGTAAAGGCTTATATCTTTCAGCAATTGAATTATCCAGAAACTCCTTTTGTCTCGAGTTTGTTCTAATTTGGGGGATGAGTGAGACTCTAGTCTGTGCTGCTGTGGGCTGAAACCAGGAGCAAAGAAAAGAAAGCTGATTTCTACCCAATGCTGACAGACTCTTGGAGAGGAGATGGGAAAAGTAAAATTTTAGGAGTTCTTTGTTATCTGGGAAGAGTTTTAGTTTTTTCTTCTGAAGGAATGTAGGCTCAGTCTGGGAAGTGTTTCATCAAGATGGAAAAAAATCACACTTTTGACAAAAGTACACTGCTAAATTTAAAAGAAAAGGTGTGAGGCATCTTCATTGCAAAATTAAAACCCCATCTTCTAACTACTTAAGAACTATTAAGATTATTTTTGTAGGTATTTTTTTTAGACTTAAACAATCTGGATAGAAAAGATCAGCACAGCAGATAAAATTTTCCAATCTACAAGATGCAGCAAAAGGGCCTTATAAGCCTTACAGCCAATTCTCTCAGGCACAGAAGGTGCTCCTCCTCTCAGAGGGACCAAGGGGATCAGAGAGATAGAACAGCTCTGCTGAGAGGAAAGGCTGAGAATTGGGATTGTTCAGCCTGGGGAAGAGAAGGCTTTGGGGTAACCTCAAAGCTGCCTTACAGTGCCTGAAGGGAGCCCACAGGAAAGATGGAGAGAGACTCTTGACAAGGGCCTGGAGTGACAGGACAAGAAGGAATGGCTTCACACTGACAAGAGTAGGTTTAAATTGGATATGAGGAAGAAATTGTTCTCTGTGCAGGTGGTGAGGCCCTGGCACAGGTTGCCCAGAGAAGCTGTGGCTGCCCCTGGATCCCTGTCAGTGTCCAAGGCCAGGCTGGATAGGGCTCTAAGCGACCTGGGATAGTGGAAGGTGTCCCTGCTTGTGTCAGGAGGATTGGAATGAGATGGGATTTAAGGTCCCTTCCAACCCAGGCCATTCCATGATTCTATGGATTAGACTTAAAGCACTCTGAATTCGAAATATTCCTTTTTCTGTGGAAATTCAATTCAAACTAAAATAAATGGGAAATCCCAGAACTGCATTTGAAAATTAGGATCAATTTGATTGTAGTAAATTTGATTTGGTAAAAAAAAAAAAAATCAAAATTTTTTCCTTTTAAGTAAACGGAATGAATTACTCCTTTTTAACCAAATCACAAACCCAAATCTTCATTTAACAATGCTATCACAGATTTAATAATGCCACATATTTACTCTGTGAATTAAAAACAATAAATTAGCACACATTAAGGACTGCTTGAGTTGCGCCTGTCTCATGTCCTGCCTTGAAATTAGCTCATTATTCACTTCCTCCAAGCCAAGAATTTTTAGGTGACACCTGAAGGAGGGCCAGAAGAGTAGTTTCAAAGTTGCAAGCACAGGACCAACAGCAACACAACACCTTCTGGTTTGCTTTATGCCCCAGGGAATGCTGCCTGCTCATCCAATCACCCAGAGCTTCTAAGGAGGCTCATACTGCTGGACCACCAGCCTGGGGGGCAAAGCAGGTTTTCCCCACCAAGCCTGAATAAAAATGGAATTCCAGGAGATCAAGGAGTTTTTGAGATTCAAACCAAAATGCTGGGTCCACACCTGCAACTCTCTCCCTGCAGAAGCACCCCCCCCCTCTGCTCCACTCAGCCTCAAGATCAGGCCCAAATTTCCACTACACTCTGGGAGTGAAAGGTGAAGAGGAATGTGGGACACTCACCACATCTGTGTTTGTGATCTTGGCCAGGAGTTCCATGAGACTGTCCCCATCATCGAGCTGAAGGCCACAGATGGCTGCTCCAACACTTCCAGTTGCTATCATTGATGGTGGGTACATGGCAAAGTTAAAATCTGCAGGAACAGATCTGGGAATTAGTCCAAGCCCAAACCAGAAAAGCTGCAAAACATCAGAGGCAAGCAGCATAAAAAAAACCACACCCAAGAATAAAACTCGAGGAAGTAGAAGAAAGGGAAAAGTGCCACTCTTTTTGGTCCCATGGAGCTCATTAGTCACACTGCTCGTCACAAGCAGTCAAAGGAGGGGGAACAGACCTGCAAATTAAAATGGAAATGTGGTTCAGTCTTTTATTCTCACTGATGCATAAAGTAAATCTGGACAATTTTTAATAGCCTTTCCTTAATTTTAAAGAAAAGGAAAGAGAAGAAGGAGGCTTTCTGTAATTTATGTCAGAAATTTGGGTGTTGGTCACATTAGACGTCTCTGTATAACCAGAAAACTAACTGGAATAAGGTATCACAAAGGACCAAAATGAGATTTTTAGTCACATCAATTTTTAAAGAGTTAATTAAGAGTTAATTAATTTGAGCATTTAAAGACCTGTCCGGGAGGGATTTTAATTAACAGTTCATCTTTACTACCTTAGCAATTAGGAAGTGAGAACACTTACAGCCCATAGCTAAGAAATCAAAAAACAAAGATCACATTTGTCATTACTATTACTTCTTAATAAACAAGCTGAAACTATACTTCAGAACTTCCTCTCACGTCTGCCAGATCAGAAGACAAATTAAAATAAACTCCTGTGATCTTTATAAGGCAATTTTATAGTTTATGATACTGCCACAGACACTGGTTTATCAGCACTAATTTATCTTGCTAAATACCAGATCTCCCATATCTTGATAAATTCCAAAATTAAACTTGATTTGCAAATTCTTTGGTTCAACAATAACTCATTAAGAAACCTTCCTCTACCAATTTTCAGTATTAACAAACCTTTCTCTACTAGTTTTCATCTGGAGGAACTGGAATAGAAGGAAAAGTAAACCAAAGTAATACATAATAATAAATAAATTACAAACAATACATTCCATCAATAGAAACAGGTTACAGAAAACTGCCTGGCTGCAGATTCCAACTCTCCTCTGCTCACAAATTCTGTAACCCTGCTGATGTCTGCATAACCACTGAGGTTTTAGACACATGGAGAGCTGTTCTCAGTCTCCCAAACTCAAAGCAGGCACATACTTCAATAGCTGTGGAGACAGTTCTTCTCCAGGCTGGAATATCCTGGGATTGAAGCAGTCCAGTAAGAATGGCACTTGGGACATAACATTCACCCAGATGGACCAGAACAGGGGTGTTAGAAGTGGGGAGACAAAAGGAGGAGTTGAAACTCTGACATGGATTTCTCTGTCTCACATACCCACCAGGAGGTTCCAGTCTGCAAGCCCAACGCTGAACAGTGCTTCCTACCACACATCATACAGCTCAGACACTTCTGAAGGGCAAATTCCCACTGGGTAAAGTAGGCAATATAGACTACCATTATTATAAAAATAATAATTTATACACTACTGTAATAGTAACAACCCACTGTACATAGGAAAGCTGATTCTTGGAAATGAGATTATATTGTCCCAGCTAATGAGTGAGACAACAGGAGAACCTTGACTCCCAGATTCTCAGTGCAGAACACAGCCCTGAGTATGCTGATCTCAGCACAGGGGGAGGGAATAGGAATTACACTTCCAGGATTGCACTTCCTGCCAGTCATCAGGGATATCCCCCAGGGCTCAGTGTCTCGGCTAGTTCTCTTTTGATAAATGACATGGATGAGGGGATCCAGTGCCACCCTCAGTTCTCAGGTGACACCAAGTTGGGCAGGAGTGCTGATCTGATTGAGGACAGGCTCTGCAGAGGGACCTGGACAGGATGCATTGACGGCCCCAGGCCAGAGAGATGAGTGAGATGACAAGGCCAAGTGCAGGGTCCTGCCCGTGGGTCACAATCCCCAGCAGCTCCAAGATGGGAAAGAGAGGCTTGAAAGAGCTAGCAGGAAAGGACCTGGGCCTGCTGGTCCACAGTGCATGTTCAGGTGGGCAAGAAGGCCAATGGCACACGGGCTGGTTCAGCAATGGTGTGGCCAGCAGGAGAAGGGTAGTGACTGTCCCCTTGTCGTGGGCAATGGTGGGGCCTCACCCCAAGTGCTGTGTCCAGTTCTGGGTCTGGCACTGCAAGATGGACACTGAGGACCTGGAGTGTGTCAAAGGAAGGGAACAGAGCTGGGCGAAGGGTTGGAGCACAACTCTGATGAGAAGCAGCTGAGGGAGAAGAGGCTCAGGGGGGACCTTACTGCTCTCTACAACTCCCTGACAGGAGGGTGCAGCCAGGGGTGGGTCAGCCTGCGCTCCCAGAGAACAAGGGACAGGACAAGATGAAACAGCCTCAAGTTGTCCCAGGAGAGGTTAGATTGGATATTAGGAAAAATTTCTTCAGGGAGATCAGACACTGGAGCAGCTGCCCAAAGAAGTCACCATCCCTGGAAGAGGTAGAAAAACATGCAGCTGTGGCACTTGGAGTCATGGTTTAGTGGTGAATATGGCAGTGCTGGGTTAGGGCTGGAGTCCATGATCTTAGAGGTCTTTTCCAAGCTTAATGATTCTATCATCAGAATAATTTACATGTTTGCCTCATGCAGATTTACACAAACACATGTAAGGGATAATCACACCCCTAAGTTGGGAAGCAACTTCCATGTTTGATCTGGGTCGTACCAAACCGTCTCTCACTTATGCATGGGAACTATGGGTAGCAATTGACTTTCCATAAATTTCCCCTCCTTGTCCTAAGTTTCAAGCAGGATGTAGATGTAGTTAAACGATGGTGCAGGGAGGTGCCATGTCCGGGCAGAACAGGCTAAGCAAAGGATAGGTCTCCACCTGCCCTCTGAATTCCCTTGCCTCGCATCACGATTTCCGCATTACTCAAACACCAGTTCTCGTAGCTGATTTGAGATCCACTCCCAGAAACTGTCTTCCTAGGAATCTGAGTAAAGAGGCACAGTGTCCCTGCCAACTAGCACTGCTGTAGGTCTGCTTCCACGTGGGGTCACATGCAAACATTTCTATGCCAAATAACCTTGTTAGCTCCCTTAATGTCATTCATAATGCAAATGAGACAGCGAGCGAATGGCCAGAGGCCCAGAGTGACTAAAGCTCAGCATCCAGAAAGTCTTATATTGCCTCTAGCTCTAAACTAACTTCCCTCCATAACAAGCACCATAAACTTGGCTATCAAAGCTACACATGCCCAGTCTTTGTTGTACAACAGGCAGCGATTTGTATCACTGGCTTCTATTTTTAGCATATTAATTAACTACTGCAACTGGTGAGGCAAGTGTCTCCAACTGGAGAGTGTGGCACCATTGTCTGAAGTCATCACCTCATCTCAAGCTATTGAAAATCATGGCACTGACCCTCCTGCTGATATGAATTTAACCTGACATGCCCACAAAGGAATGGGGGGTGGTGCACCAATTTTGTGCACATGGTTCTCCACATCACCCTGGACCCTATTAGTGTGGAAAGAGCTCATTGAAAGAAAAGAAACCACACTGTGCTGGGCCACCTAGAGGGTTGAATAGAAAAGGCTGAGGAAAAGAGCAGGCAGTGCAATAAAGGCCATAATTAACATATTTCCATATTCAAGCAAAGCAATAACTACGTGAAATGTTTGTCAAGGTGCAATGGAAGCACAAATATTAAGTACCATATCTGAGGGGATGCAGAATCGCGCCCCCCCCCCAGTCTCTCAGATTCCATTGAGAAATTCAAACAAAGCTTTTTACATGCTATTTTAAATTATAAACCTCTATGTCTGCTTCTACCATGACAAGACAAGCCTCACCATCATCCTCACTCAGTTTTCACCCAGGTAAAACCAACCCCCCCCTTCAAAGTAGGTAAAAAATTTGCCCTGATATTAAAAACAAAAAAAAAAGAAAAAAAAAGGGGGGGGGGGAGAAAGAACCTAAAAATGTGAGCTAAAACATATAATTTACTGCAAATTCTTGTAGGAGATGATGAAACCTGAACTATGGGGGAAATTTTATAGAAAGTACTTCTTACTGGACATTTGGAATTTTATAAGAAGCACTTCTTGCTGGACACCTGAAGCAACGTTATGGGCTAAATCTTTCTGTGTTCAAACTTGGTTAACATGCACCCAGAGCCTGAATCTAAAGCATGGCTCTGACTCTAACTTTGTTGTGATTTACAGGTTTATAGTTGGGCTTGATGATCTCAGAGGTCTTTTCCAACTGAATTGACTCTGTGATTATGCTATTCCATGGGAAAAGTACAAAAGAGTCTTATTGTAAGTTACAGAAGCAGTGCCGCAGCACATGGTCTATGAGAATCTGAGCACATGAACACTTCAAGGGAAGACACTGGGTTGTTAGACAGCACAATTTGTTTTACTTTCTATTTCCAGGCAATAAACACTAGAAACCATCCCATCTCCATTTTAGTATCGCCTATTTCCCTAATGACCTCAAAAACAACAGTCCAGCCCTGCACAACCTCAATGACTTCAACACTGGATATAAAAAAAGGCAATGCAAGGAAAGTACCATTTGAAACAGCCACCTGTGGCCAGCCAGAGTCATCAAGCAAATTCAGGGTACCCTGAACCTGTCCCCCACTTTCAGCCTGGAGCTGAAACAGCCAGGGCACAAGGAGGTTTTCCTGCCAGTGGAGCACACATAATCCATGCCAAGGTTCCAGGACTGCAAGCACCGTGGCTGAGCTGTTTTGCCGGCTCTCTCCCAATCCTGTGGTCTTCACTACCTTCAAGCCAGGAAAATGCAAGTCTGACAGTCAGTCCAAAGCAGAAGACAACTGGAGAAAGGAACCCAGAGAGGTCCTGCAAGGGGAAGCCTTAACTTGTAGCCAACAAATAAAACTGTTGGAAGAAGAGCACTGACAAATACCCAGGCTGAACGTGCTTGGTCTGTCAAAGTCAGGTGGGGGAACTCTACCCAACTTAAATGACCTGTGTTACTGATCTGGCTGCTGCTTGGGCTTTTCTCAGCAGCCAGTTTTCATCTCTGTAATTTGATGAATATTTATTTACAGAGTTGGAAACTTCTGTCTTTACAGAGTTGGAAACTGCTATC
>VWZN01000367.1:97346-110066 GCA_013396955.1 Regulus satrapa | reverse complement strand
TAAGGCATGGGAGAACTGTGTGATGGGAAAGTGGATAAATCAAGGACTCAAGGACTTTGCTGAGATGGTCAGCTCCTGCATTAACAGGGAGTTTTACTTCATTGTTGTTTCTTAAAAGTGGCTCTTCATCAACAACTTTCTGGTTTGTTTTGTTTGTTTGTTGTTTTGTGGTGTGTTGTTCGTTTATTTTTTTCCCACAGAGGATTGATCCAGCAGAAATATTCAGTAAAAGGTGATGAATAAAGAGTTTTCACTGCCAAGCAGAGCTGGAGGGGAAGTTTTTGCTGAGATGGAAAGGGAAAGGCTGCTTGCAAGTCTTTTGTTGAGCAGTAGGAACAGTATGCACCGAGTATCAGATTATTCTGAGCTAGAAAGGACCCACAAGGATCATCAAAGTCCCACAAGGTAGCACAGGAGTTGCTAGCAAGAATGAAAAAAGACTTTTCTTGTACCAGGCATGCAGACAATCATATCAGTAATATATCAGTATTTGTTATCACTAAGATAAAAGAGTGAATACAAGGAGAGAAGGACAGATCAGACAGTTTTCATTAGAAAATCCTTTAAAATGTTGAGTTCTTTTGTAAGCTAGTTTCAGTTTCTCTGAAATCCTGAATAGAAAAACTTAGGGAAAGGCCCAGTCTCATTTTTAAAATAAAAAAAAAGTATCATTTTTTTCTTTGAAAAAACTCTTTCAGTGAGATGACTTTCTACTGAGTTTGTGTAACTCATTTGTCAAAGAAAATCTGAGTGGAAATGAAATGCTCAGGACTGTTCTGAAGAATGTTACCATTGCTGATGTAAGTTTTGTCTGTGGAGAAGTGTGGAATTTTCTGTCTCCTTTCTGCTTGCAGCTGAGCTGAATTTGTGCTCTATCAAATACTTTTGATAGAGCAGAATCTACACACAACTGCTGTATATGTTTCCTTAAGAGGCCTTGGAGCATTCATGAGTCCAAAGTATGTCAAGGATGCATCGTGGGGGAAAATTGTGGAGAGATGTGGGGAATAGATGTCACCTCAGTCAAGTTGCTGAGCAATCTGGTCTCAGTTCAGCACAGCTCTTAACGGGCTTAATTTTATTCTCAGTGGCTCAGTAACAATTTACATGCCTGAAATTAGGCACCTGCTCAGGGATTTTTCTGAATTGCACTCCTGGGATGAAGTCTGCTTTTAACTCACCACATGAAGACTGTTGTTCTCCTCAGTTTCTCTGCTCTAGTCCAGATCACCACCTGATTCTTCTCCCACCCCTTATTTTCCAGGTCCTGCCAGAAACTCCCAAATACCATTGCCTTTTATTTTTTCATTCTACTTGTGTTTGTATCTATTCCCAATTTATTATCAGCTGTAATTTTGATTAATGCACAGATCTTCCATCCATTCTTGAATGAAATTTAATAACACCAGAACTAACAATGATCATTTTCACACCTCAGGAATGAAACAAACCAAGCCTTTCCAAAATTTATTGTTTTTTGTAATTTCCCTTTGCTTCTGTTTTTCATCCTGTTTGCTGCCCACATGTTAGTTGTTTGGCTTGTTATTTTTCTCAAGCCAATTTCTCTACTGTTGGTTTCCTAGAACACAGGATCAAATATTTTGGTAAAATCCAAGCACATTGTAGTCTCTTGTATTCCTTTCACCCCCTAATTGTGTAATCCATCCACAAACTAATTAAATTTATGTGGCAAAACCCAATTTTTTAAACCTCTTGCTGCCTATTCCTCATGTTTCACTTACCCCTGAGATATCTAATATGTACCAGTCCCATCGTGCCACACCATCATTGCTTCCATGCTGTATTTTAGATAGAAGCTGGATTTATGGCATGAGGGGACCCACCCTGTGTTATGCTGGGCTGTCCTGGGAAGAAGGAATGCTGCTGGGAAGGGTGTGGTCCATGACACACAACCAGATGAAACAGTTCCCTGCCAAATGAGCAGTGACTGGGAGTGCTTTCACATGGTGTCATCCTTAGTCTGTGGTCCAAAGGGCACTTTGAAAAGAATAGGCACCAACTCTTAAGGAGTCAGAGGAAAGCAACAAAATCATAGATTTCTTGGACATTTGGGTACCTCACTAATGTTCTGAAATGACCCAGCCATCAGTGTTTGATAGACTGACAGTCTGCTGTTTAAACTCTTACACCTAAAAATACCTTGGAAAACCCTGGATCCAAGGCCCCAGCAGGGAATGGGGGATTCTGCCCCTCTGCCCCGCTCTGCTGAGACCCCCCTCTGCAGGGCTGTGTCCAGCCCTGGGCCCAGCACAGGAAGGACAGGCAGCTCCTGGGTACAGTCCAGAGGAGACTACAAAGTTGATAGGGGGCCTGGAACATCTTCCCTATAGAAACGGTCTGAGAAAGTTTAGCCTGGAGTAGGGAAGGTTGTGCTGTAGAAACCTTCTGGTGTCTGAAGGGACCTCTTAATCAGCAGCAGTGACAGGAACTTTCATACAGATGGAGAAGAAGTTTACACTGGATATACAGAAGAAATTTTTTTCCTGTGAGGGTGGTGAGGCCCTGGCACAGGCTGCCCAGAGAAGTTGTGGCTGCCCCATCCCTGGAAGTGTCCAAGGCCAGGCTGGACAGGGCTCTGGGCAACCTGGGATAGTGGCAGGTATCCCTGCCCATGGTGAGGGTTGGAATTTGATGATCTTTAAGGTTCCCTCCAGCCCAAGTAATTCCATAGTTCTTTGGAAGTAGGCATGTTGGAGTGACCAGGCTCTAAGCTATCTCTCACTTAACAGGGCTTTTTAGGTAAATGGCCACTGCAGTGGGAGAAAGGACATCCTTGTGAGCCAATAATGGAAATAGATGTGTTTGAATCAAAAGGGTGAATGTACAGTGCTGCAAGTGCTGAGGAACAGAAAAGACTGTGTGGAAGGAGTGAATGAACTTTAACAAGGACCTACTACAAGAAGGAACGATCCAAGCAGTATAATGAGAGCTTGAAAATAATAAATTTCTCTTTTTTTAACAGCTAAATTTTTGTTGCTTTTAAAATTTGGGTCAGGGGTGTGATATAAAACCATCTGTGAGAGAAAACAATGTAAACCAAAACTGGATGATCATACATCTGGCATTTTGTACCATGACTTTTCTCCATGTGTATGGGTACTCCAACAGAGCTACCTGCATTGAGTACTTGAGAGCAATTCAGTGACCACAAAATATTTATTTTATTCCAGGGGGAAACAAAAATAAAATAAATCTTGCTGAGATTTTCAAAACTCTCTGAATCTTCCAAGCAGATTTCCTAGCAGTGCTGTTTTTCAGGTGAGTGTGACTTTGAGATGACCCTGGATACTTTGACTAGCAGAAACTTCACATGAAATTGTGGAGCATGTTTGCCTCCTGGGAAGCAGAGTTGCTGTCCTGAGGCTGGGATTTCTCTCAGAGCAGGAATCCCAGCCATGGAGTAGAGTTTTCTCTTTAAGCAAGGTGGCTGGAGAGCAGAGATGGGTAGCCTGTAGCGATGAAGAAGCTTGTGAGCTCCTCCATTGCCAATTCCCAGGAAGCACTCTTCTGGCAAAGCCCTGAAAACAGCTGATGGGTACTATGGTACTGATGGTACTGACCCAGCTCAAAATGAAAAAATGCCTTGATATTTTTTGCTTACCAGCCCCTAAAAACCCACATCTGGACAGATACACCATTGGCAACTTGGTGAAAGCTGTTACACAATCAATACGTTGTAGACTAAGTTTGCCTTTCCTGGGAGGATTACATCCTTCAACTGATAGGTACAAGATATTTTCTAGGAAAAGTCATTGTAGCAGGGCTATAAATAAAGCTATACTTCTCCATTTTATTTTGGGTGTGAGATGTTACATAGTGATTTGTGTCATTTTTAAGATACACCATGAGATTAGTATAAAACAGAAATACTGAGCTTTAAAGCAAAACATAGACATGAGACAAAGGAAAATACAACTATTTCATTATATTTTTGTTAAAATCACTTTGCTGTAAAATTGGTGAGTTTTGGTTTGGTTTTTTACTTTTTGCTATTGCTTTAGCACATAGTTATTAGTTTTATCCATTTCTTATGATGTATGAATTGTATCCACTTCTTATGTATAAGGAGACTGTGGGCTTGTTGCCAACATGTAAGAACTTGTCACTTGCTGTACTTCCTTGCTAGGAGTGTGAACATGTCCAAACCTTGTCCAGACCTGGTGGAGACTTGTAGCCACTAGGACTCACCTATGAGACTGGGGGCTGGCAAACGTATTTGGGCTTGCTCAGACTTGTCCCTGAGTGCAGCAGGCAAGTCACAGCCCCACCAGAGACTGCCAATAAAAGGGGTCAGCGACCAGGGGTAGATCAGATGTGTTGGTGGAGCGCAGATTCTCCCCATCTCCAGCGCTGCTTGCTTGTCCCTTATCAACAAACTAATAAATTGCTTGATTGACTAAGCAGCTCACATTTGTTGAGCACAATTGATAACATGGGGATACATACTTTATAATCTTAGCAATTTATGGACACACAGGTTTCTATAGAAAATACATTCATAGAATTTTTACTGCACTTCCTCTACACTTTTAATAAATTGAGGTGTTTATGCAGCACAATCAGATTAGATACAGACCTGAAACAATCCCCCATGATCAAATTCTACCTGGCTAAAGCCATTTCACTCTTTTGAAGTGTTGGGTTTGCTCCCCAAAGCTGCATGGTTTTTTCTCCAGGAGGGAAGGCAAATAGTCTGGGCTTAGTCTTTGTGTATGCTTGTTGCAATAATGGGTGATGCAGGGACTTCAGGCAGTGCAAAGGCATGCTCTTTATTGCAAAAAATCCAGCCTTTTTAAGCAGCTAGCCCGTTATCAGTTTACATAGTTTTAAGCCACAACAAGCCCAAGTCAACCAACCACCATACACCACAATGTGGACATGATGTGGACATGCAGCTGCCAGGTCTCTCAGGTCTCTCACATCTCTCTACCTGTTCCAGTTGAGTCACTCTCCCAGAGTTCCCTTCTACTTAGCCTAAGTAACCGTCTGGAGCCATGCTACAAGGCCTTCCCTTTCTTAAGCCTTACCTATTGATAACATTTGCTCTCTGCCCAAGGAAGAGGTTTGTTTGCTGCAGAAGATCTGAAGTTCTATTGTAAAAAGTGTTTCTTCATCTCCAGTTTGGTGCATTAGCAAAGCAGAGTCTCCAAATATAAATTACTGGATTTCCAGCATGACTTTCCCCTGTTCTTTGCCACCACTAAGATAAATATATTTTAGCCTTTGTTGGTTTTCTTTTTCCTTCTCAGTGATCAACAAGCACCTGCAGGAATTTCAGAGAAAGCAACACAACAATTGATCTGAAACTTTATGATTCTGCGTGTCATTATACTCTACCTACAGACCTGGAGCAGGTGACGGAGGAATGTGTCCAGGTGTGTTTGGAGTGGTTGCAGAGAGGGAGACTCCAGGCCCTCCCTGGGCAGCTGTTCCAGGGCTCTGCCACCCTCAATGTACAGAAATTCTTCCTCATGCTGAGGTGGAACTTCTTGTGTTTAGTTTATTTCCACTGCTCCTTATCCTGTCCCTGGTGTTCTGGGTTCAGTGGTATTTAAAATGTCTATGCACTTGTTAGAATCACTTACTTATTTCTTGCTGTGAGATAGGACTAGAAGAAAGAGCAAAACAGGCTTAAACCTGCAAAAGAACAAAGAAAACTTTTATTGACAAATTAAACTGGTTTATGGAAATCAGAATGAAACCTTTAAATCACTTCTCTTCTCCATAACACCCTTTTCCCTTTCCCACGAACATAACAATGTAGAGAGGACAAAACTCAAAGATTTCTCACTCTTAAAACAGTCTTTCAATTCAGTCAGGAAGAGGAGCTTCTCACTAGCAAAGCCATGGAGACTCCCCTAGAAGACTTAGTTTTTGTCTTTTTTGGGGTGCAATCTCCACAAGTGCATCCGCCCGGAGGAAAATCTGCACTTGCAAAAGCCCTCCCATCTCACAGCTCTCCTAAAGCTGTGCTCTTGGACCATATGAAATGCATGAGGTATTATATTTTAAGGATGAATGTTCAAATGCAAAAAAGTTCAACTTCATCTGCCCATTTTCATCTCTAGGAACAAAAAGAATGCCACCCCCTCCCTCAGGCCAATGGGGACTTTACTACTTCATCTCTCTCTCAGTTCTAAATAGCTCCAAAAGAAATTACAATCTTTTCTCTGGTCTNGTATCGAAAGAATGCAGCGGCTAGGCTGGGCTTGGGGCATCTTTAGTTTGCAGGCTGCTGCTAGTCTTTGCCCATATTACTGGGCTGCTTTGCAGTATCTGCTTATAATCCTTCATGGGAGCCAAGCTGGGAGAAACAGCCAGCATGTCACTGCTACAGTCCATTCCTTCTCCCCTGCTCAATTATGTTCAATTGCAGTAGCATTTCTAGTCCCAGGCCCTCTCAGGAATGCAAAGGAAAACCGAACTCAGCTTGGCTGGCGCGGGCCCTCCTGGCTATGCGGGCACTTGGGCTCTCCCGACCATGCGGGGGCCAGCGCGGGCCCTCCCAGCCACACAGGCCCCAGGCCCTCCCAGCCGCGTGGGCCGGCCTGGGCTCGGCCCTGCTTGGGCAAGGCCCAGCTCGATGTTACCTTGGCTCCAGCCGTAAGGAAAAAAGAAGCCTCTTTTCCAGGCTTTCAATTTTAAAATGTGTATCTCACAGAGGTGTAAACTTTTCTGATTGGTCTATTACTTCTGTGAGCTGGATTCCATCTGAAACCAGCACACCTGGGCACCACTGAAAAGATCCTGGTACCATCTTAAAACCCATATTCAAGATACTTGTATGTATTGATGAGATGCTCTTTCAGTCTTCTCTTGTGCCAGTGGTGAAATTTCTGTGTCAGGAAGTGAGCCAGCACCAAGGCCTAATTCGACAGGAAGCTATTGAGTTGTGGCAGCTGCACTACTTTGGCAGAAGTTTAGGTTATGTGTGTCCTCTGTCCCCCAAATTAGTTCCTTGGTAGGTCAGCTGAGCTCCAGAGTTTGTGCCACACAGACCTTGGCAGGTAGGCTGAGGCCTTTCCCTGTCTCTGAGCTGTGCTGGTCCTGAGGGCTTTCCTGAGACAGGTAATGAAGCACCTGGGCTGGAGCTGTTCTGCTCCACATCAGGTTGCCTCAACAGAGTGCCTGACAGGCAGATTAAAAAATTAACTTTAAAGACTGTTGAGGGATGTCAGTCAAATGTGCTTAAGAAAAGCCATGTAATGCTTCCTGAGAGTAAGGATGGATATCCAAGGATGACCATGAAGCCTTGGCATTGCAAGGGTTTGAGGGCTGTGCCACTCTCTCAGGAAGGAGCATTTAGGGAAATTTAATTGTGTATTTGGTTGCATTGGAGTCAGTGGTGGCATTCCCAGGCTCAGCAGCTGCTTATGTGCTGTGGAATGATATCCAGAATTTATCCTCAAGGACCTGCCTTAAAAGAGGGAAGGACGTAGACACTCCACTAAATATCAGTGGGATCCACAGAAGAGGTCAAGCTAAGACAAAACACATTCCCAGGATAAGGTCTATCCTGAAGTTCTGATCTGAGTTTTCTAAGCTCAATAAATGGATACTAATGCAAAAATGCATGCTGGCTAAATGGATTTCAGTTAATTTTCTGCTATGAAAGCATTTCCATTTTAACAATAGCTGTCACTCCCAATATAATACAGAAATATTTTAGTAATACATGCCTTAAAGCCCTGTTCTGATAAATATTTATATTACTTATTTTAAGTTAAAAGCTTGGTTATGAATTGTTTTCATTCCAGTGGTGTAAACATCCTTCTAGAGTCCGCACTGTAATGTTGTGATTGAAGTTGTTTTCCTTATTTGCCTTCTCTTATTTTATCAGTGTAAAAATATTCCTTAGTGGAGTCTGATAAAAGTATTTCGCTCTACAAATGCCCTTCTTTTCTGTACAGTACAGACGGGAAAAATAATGTTAGATACTTTACTGCAGTCAGCAAAAAGCATCAGTTCTTTGTCAGATTTTAGTTTATTTAAACAGAAATCTGAATACATGACCATGAAACACAGGCCTTTTATGCAAGGGGCATTTTCCTAGTAATAAATGGATTTTGGCTATTGTTTAGTAATGTTTTATGCTTATTTGATAAAGGAAAGATTTATTAAATGACAAACAAAAGCTGTTTAAGGTTTGTGAACAGAGGTACCAGCACAAATAGCCTCAGCTCTGAATTGACGAGCAGTAATAGATAAATAACTGAATATGGGGTTTGAACTGGAATCCCAGCCATATTCTTGTGGTGAAAGGGAAGGATTTGAATGATGGCAGCAGAATGCAAGCCTCCCTAGTATCATCAGTCTGAAGTGGCTGTAGAAATTCAGGCAGTCACTTAATAAAAACACATCTTTTATTATGGAGGCTGTAAATTATACAAGCCTGTCAAGTTACAGCTCTGCCTTTGTGCCCAGCATGATTGTAATGTTCTCAGTCCATAATTTAGAAAAGGATTAAAGTTCTCCAATGCTGTGCCATTTTTACAATGTTTTGATGATAATAAGATTACTTCAGCCTCCCTCTCTCATGTGAAAATGTCTCTAAAAAGACATACCATATTTGAAGGTGGGGTTTTCTCACACACAGATGCATATATTTGAGAGCGAGAAAATACATGACAGTGGTGTCTGGCATCAAACTCTTATTGTGGGGCTGGAGATGTCTCATTACTCATGGATGCTGAAGGCACACAGTTGATGTATGGATTTGCTATCTACAACTGCTACTGCATCTTTAACATCATGTCAGCAAGGTTTCTGTTTATTGAAGAAAAGGTTTCAAAAAGAGTTTTTAAAAACTCTTATGAAAAACAGAGATTTTAGAGGCTGTGTTCCTTGGAAAGACAAGTTTCTTTAATTACCAGGGATAATTGCTGGATAAACCTCAGGGGGACAAAAATAATACCAGTGTTGTCCATAGGAAAGTAAAAACAAAATAGATTTTTTTTTATCTGAATTAAATTGTGCTTTTAGAAGCCTGGTGTCTGGAGCCTGGTGTTCTGGAGATGGCAGAAAATTACACAAGCTCTGCTTGTGGAAAGCAGAAACTACTCTGGAAATTTCCTGTTTTCAACAGTAGCAAGGTCTAACTTTTCTCATCATCTGCCTCAGCACATCAAGTTTGCCACTGGGCTTAGAACTTGGCTGCTGTGCTGTTTAGGGTGAGGAGGTATCTTTTCTTTGAAAAAAAAGGAAAAATATTCCCCTGACAAGTTTTTAGTTTGGGTTTTTTTTCAAAGATGGCACCATGAGGCTATACAGATATTTGGCAGGGGTCGTGTGGAGGACAGATCAGACAGCAAAATGCTGGAGAGTCAGGCAAAGAGGCATGAAGGACAAAATTTGTCATATGCTGCTTCTGTATAGCTCTGATTATCTCTAACACATACCAGACATAATTAGGTTTCAATTTCCTTGCAAAAACTTGTGTTAATAGCATTTGCTTGAATTATTTAGGAAAAGGAGAGGATTCTAGAAGACATCACAGCCCAAGTCCTCTACAATAGTCATAGACTACAGCCTGCATTACAGAGGGGAAAAAGTGCCACAAAAAAGACATTAAATTCTTTGTCTTCTAAGATACAGAACCAGATAGTTCCTCTAAAGTCAGTCATTATTCCAGCTATGAATGATCCCAGAATGTCATTCTGTGAGGAAGGCTTGACTGTCATCCATGGAGATCTTGATCATGCCTCCCTTCCCTTGCACCCTGCTGCTGTGAGGAGGAACTGAACAACATGAGCAAGCTGGTTCAGAGGACAGTTAGACTGGATATCAGGAGAAGGTTCTTCCCCCAGGGATGGCAGGGCACTGAACAGGCTGCCCAGGGAATGGTCAAGGCCCCAAGGCTGCCAGAGACTCCAGGAGTATTTGGGTAGTGCTCCCAGGTGCAGGGTGGGATTGTTGAGGTGTCTGTGCAGGGCCATGAGTTGGGTTCAACAATCCTTCTAACTTAGACTATTCTGTGATTCTATAATTATATGAACATGGCCACCTTTATTTCCCAGAACACCCTCCAGGCTGGATCATGAAGATAATGTGGTATCACTGGCCTGCAGTCAGACATAATTTCAGCCCCTGAACCCCCAGTATTCTCCTCTGGTGTGGAGCAACCAGTTCTCAGAGCTGTGCAAATGCCCACTTCACCTCTAATGTTCTGGCTGTTCACTGCACTTTCTGTGCAAATGCTGAGGAAAAGCTGTCTTCAGTGGACCATGACAGAATTGGACAAGTTGGAAACCATGCACATCACCTGGAAAAATTATTGAATGAGCACTTCAGATACCTCACATGCTCAAAACACCTGTACCTGCCTCTGGAGCTGGAAATCTCTAGTGGCTGTGGAGAGGCCTGGAAAGGAAACAGGGATCATAGGATGGGTTGGGTTGGAAGAGACCACAGAGGATCGCCTGGCCCCACCTCCCTCCTCTAGCTGGGCCATCCCAGAGCACAGGGCACGGGATTGTGTCCTGATGGTTCTGGAATATCCCCAGTGAGTGAGACTCCACACCCTCTCTGGACAATCCATTCAGTCCTCAGTCACTGCACAAGACAGAAGTTCTGCCTCATGTCCAGGTGAAACTTCCTGAGATCTGTCCCTGCCCATTCCTCTGGTGCCATTGCTGGGCCCCCCAGAGCTGAGCCTGGGCCCTGCTCAAAGCCTTCCCTGCTCACAGAGACACCCAGGGCTTAGGGCCCCTCTCAGCTGGGGCTCCTCTTGAGGCTGAACAGCCCCAGCTCCCTCAGCCTTTCCCTGCTAGAGATGCTCCAGGCCCTAAATCATCTCCACATCTTCTGTTGGCCCCAGTCCAGGAGCTCCCTGTCCCTCCTGTCCTGAGGAGCCCAGGACTGGAAACAGCACTCCAGATGTGCCTCACGGTGCTGGGCAGAGGGGCAGGATCTCTCCCTGACCTGCTGGCACTGCTCTTCCCAATGCACTCCAGGACACCATTGGCCTTCTTTGTCCCCCAGGGCACTGCTGGCACATGGAGAGCCTGTTGTCCACCAGGACCCCCAGGTCCTTCTCGGCAGAGCTGACAGCCAGCAATCCTGTGCCATGTGCTTTGGAATGGCCCTGCTTGAGCAGAGTTGTGGGGCCTGATGACTCCCTGTGGTCCTTTCCAACCTCAATCAGTCTGTGTTTCTGTATAAAGGGAGTTTAAGGGCACTGGACAAAACTCAGGTGGGTTGGTGCAGACTTCTGGCTAAAAGGGAAATTTAGAAAAGGCAGAACTGGATTCTCTTCAGAGGTGCATGGAAAAGGGACCAGAAGCAAGTGGCCCATGTTTCAACTAGAAAAATTTTGATATTTGATTGAAGAAATTCTTCCCTGTGTGAGTGGTGCAACACAGAAGCAGGAGTCTAAGGAAGGTGAGGGATACCCATGCTTGGAAAATGTCCAAGCTTGACTGCATAAGGCCTTGTGGGATTTCATCTAGCTTTGGAATTAGCCTTGATGTGAATAAGTGGTTGGACTATGGACTTCCAAAGGTGCTTCACCACCTGAATTGTTCAGTCAAAACAGTGGTCTCAACATTCATGTAGGCTGTTCCAGTTTTTCCAGAGCCACTTTCCACCCATGTTGCTGTTCCAGGGGTTGCTTGGTCAGTGTGTGCACTTCATGATATCATGAGGAAAAGAAAACTTTCCTCATCCTCCTGGTTATTCCTGACTAAAAGGTTGTTTTTCCTAAACAGAAAACTAGAAAATTAAAAAAAAAAAAAAAAAAAAAAAAAAAAAAAAAAAAAGGCAGCTCAATTTTGAGTATGTCCTTGTCGCTCTCCACCCCGTTTCCCTCACCCCAAATCTCTTGAACACTTTTCCTAAAAAGACATTCTACCCTAAGAATAACTACCCATTAATATCCTGCCTGTGAAAGTTCAGGCTGATTATTTTTCCTCTAAAGGGGGAGTAAAATTTTGGCTTATAATGGAGGTCTTGTTTCAAACAATGATGAAAGAATTTAGAATTTCTGACATCAGTGAGGTGGCACAGGTGTGGAGTTGCATGTGAGCAGGCAGGGGAGCTAGGCTCTTCTCTGCTCCACTGGTATTATTATGCTTTCCCTGGTGGAGGTTTATCCAAACCCACCTAAACACATGTACATATTTATTTACTAAAGCAAACCAGGCTACAAATAGGACCAAACCCCACATTTAAGCATCCCTTCAAGCAGCCCCTCCACTCCAAAATCTTTCTCCAGCCCTACACAAGAAAAACCTGGGAGAGTTGGTTTTCCTCAGGCTTTACAACTCATTGTTTTACGCAAAAGTACCTCTCTGCTTTTCCAAAAGTAAGGATAATTCTGTGGCTAGAGCATATGACTAGGACTTGGGGTTTTCTTCCTAGCTGTTGCACAGTCTTCTCGTATGTCCTTGAGTAAATCTGATTAATCTTGCTGCACATCTGTAAAATGGATGCACTGCTCTTTCTCCTCATTCACAGAAGCGGCTGCAAGCCTTTTAGACCTATACAAGTCCACTGAATAGAAATGGAAAGAAATAGGCATGAATTTTTGTATGTAAGTGCTTATTGAGGAAATAGTGGATTTATTTTTTTTATATGTATTTGACAGAGCTTATTAATTCTGTACAAGGTTGAGTACAACATTTGTATCTAGAAAGCTTAAGAGTTTTCCTTCCAAACTAAAGGGGATATTTCTTTAAGTGAGCCTTATTTAAAAAAAAAAAA
>VWZN01000367.1:72097-88627 GCA_013396955.1 Regulus satrapa | reverse complement strand
AAAAAAAAAAAAAAAGACATGTGGAAGGAATGTGCTTCAGTAAGAAAAAGGAGAAAAGCTTCTTGCTTTCCTGAAAACTGGCAAAAATACCTTGTTTCTTCAAAATCCTTCCATTTCTGCCACAGAGACTCACAATCCTTATGTGAACTGCAGTGCACACATTGAGAGTTTTAGGAGAAAGTATTTATTTCCTTCTTTTTTATTTTTTCTCTCATTAAACAGTGTTACATGATAGATGCAGTCAGCTTCTTTGGATTTTCCATGGCCTTCTTTCTAATCGTAAGTCCTTTGAGAAATGTGGAAGAGGGGCCAGTCCCTTCTCTGAAGTTATGGGAAATGGAGACTGATTAAATCATAGGCTTTGCCCTGTCAGTAAAAATGTCAAACATGAAAAAATATGTTTCCATATCAGGTGATGTGTGGGATTTTTTCTCAGCTATAATTGCTCTAGCAGTTTAAGAAAGCAATACAAGGTTTGGATTAATCAAGCACATTTTTGCACTGTGTATATAAAATCCCCAGACCTGCCAACCTACTCCCAGGCCTTGAATTTTTGGTAGACTTTCTAGTAAAGTTCCCTCTACAGTCCTTACAGGAGTCTTCAAGGTGAGCTGATGAATGCATTTGCATTCATGTACTGTTTGCATTTTTACATCTTGAGCTCCACTGCCATCTCCTCTGTCTGAAATTTGTTCCATTAATGCCCCATTCAGTGAGAAAGGACAGCCTCCCTGCCCTGGAGCAGCCCAGCTTTCCTCTGTCATGGCAGCTTTTCTTGTTGGTAAAACGCCATAGCAGCAATCTGAGCTCCCTGCCACACAGCCCAAGGTGTTGTGCTTCTGATTGCAAAGTGGAACCAATCCCAGTTGCCTTCATGCATTGTTTCTTTACTTCACTGGTCTCAGAGTAAGATCCTGAACAGGCCATTGCAATGTCTCTTCTCTGTCTTTATTCTTCAAAGAATTCAAAATCAGCTCCTAACTAGTTGTTGAAGCAAGCTGATAACCCAGTGTGAGAAGTTGCACCATCCTCAAGCAATCATTTGAGGCAGGTAGTAAGAATTCAGCTGTGGCAGAAGAGCTTTCATTATAGTGGCCATAGAAGATGGCTAAACCCCCAATTTGGATGGGCTGTTTAGCTTCTAAAGAGATAAAGACAGGAGAGAAAAATCTTATTAACTGTGAGTTGGAAGCTGTCAGACTTTGCCAGAGATAAAGAGCTACTTCATAAGCCCAAGGATGGCAGATTCTGGAGCAGGAGGAGGGGTGAGGGTGGGCTGGTGTGAAGAGGCTTCAAGCAGCTAGAAGAGCATTTTCCATATGTCAGAGCAGAGGCTGCCAGCTTTGCTCCTGCTGAATACTACCTTTCCCCATGATTAGTCCCATTGATTTCCTCAGTTCACAGGCAGCTAAACCAGACCTTGTTCTTCAGCCCCAGGAAAGGAGCCACCCACTGCTGGGCTACCACTGGGACACAGACCTATCTCCTTGCTGCTCTGGGAAGGGAGCAAAGTGTGACAGGTCTGGAGCTGGCACAGCACATGTTTCTCGCTGCCAGATGCCTTGGGAAAGGAAATGAAGGATCCATCAAGTTCTCCCTTCTTCCCACTTGGGCTAAGGAAAGGGCATAGTCCACACAAGGCTATTATTCCCCTGTGTGTGAGAAGCAAGACACAGGACATGTTATTGGCCCCTTACTCCTTGCATTGGCATGCTGGCCATGATCTGGCCCAAAGTGAGGTGCTACTCTGCATTAAAATGGGGCAGTGCCTGGCTTTCAGTGGCCAGAAGGTTTTACAGGGCCCAGAGCATGAGGTCAGTGCAAGCCCCTTGAAGAAAGGTGTAGCAACAATGCATCCAGTGCACTTACTGGTAAACACAAAAGCCATTTACAAGAAGAGAGAAAAAGAAAAAGGAAAAAAAAAAAAAAAAAAGGAAGGAAAAGAAAAAGGCATGCATTTATTCTCAGGGCAGAAAGAGTGTATGTGCCGTCGAGCACCCACTGAAAGGCAAAGGGTTGGTCTCCAACAATGCACCATTTGCTGTAGGTTTCAGCCCCTCTATGATATTACGGCTGGTGCCTCGAAGACCTTGCTTTGCCTATCAATGTAATTGGCATGGCCTGGGTGCTTTTGATGGGGTTTTAGCTGGTCCCCAGCAAATCTGCTGAATGATTCTGTGGGACCTGTGGGTGTGCATAGTCCCCATATTCCTCCCTGACCTGCCCCTCTTATTTGCTTGTCATGCAATTTACACTAACTAGAACTGTCCTTGTAATGCTAAGGTAAGAAGTGAAACCCCTTTCTTTTTCCCCTAATTGTTCCACTGATTTTACAGTTACCAAGCTGTAAAGCACCTCATCACTCTTGTTAATTCTTTCTTCCTTTTGAGCTGCCAGTTAGTAATCAATTATTATCCTTGTCATTCATGCTGCAGCACAGCAGCTGGTCACAAGAAGCCTCTGTTTCGTTGGGTTGGAGCCAATCAAGTCTCTCCAGCTGTCCCTTGCTGCTCTGAATCATAATGTACAGTACTTGTTGCTTTACAACTTCCTTTACCAGACTGCTTTAAAAAAAAATAACGTTAAAAAATATATTTTGCCTCCAGTTCTACCCTTGTGGCACATCTGGCTGCTGGGGTTAAACTAAACTCCCCAATACTGTATTTTTATGAAGGGTGGGGGAAATACCCTGCTAATGCTAGCACAACAGATATTTTTGTCATATTCTCTGTTTTATGCAATGACTGCATTGATATAAAGACTGCTGATAGATCAAAGGTTTCACTGGTAAAACAATATGAAAGGCAGAGACATTAACATCCATCAAGGTCCTGTTAGGATTTGCAGATCAGGGATTCTGGGCCTCCCAAGTGAAACCTAGCAGGAAGGTCTGCAAGCCTGCATAGCAAATGAAAAGAAAACAAGAGAGGGCACACAGAATATTGGAGGAGGTAGTGACCCACAAAATAGTAGCAATTCGAGCTGCAAGGCACCCTGATTGAATTGCAGTGGAGGTAAACACTCCCAGGCTTGCCATCTTGTTCCAAGGCAATGTGCTCTGAGCTATCAGCTGGGCTTTCAGAGTGGCAAACAACAGTATCACCAGCTAGCCTGGCTGTCTTTGTTCCCAGCTCCCAGTGCTTGCTGTGGAGATAATAAATCTTGTGAAAATAGCCAAGATGAGAAGTACTGGGGAGAAGCAGCTGGTTTTTGGGAATAGAGATTATCATCCTGTAACTTACCTTCCTCTCTGTGCAATTTAATCAAAAGGAAGAAACCTATTTCACAAGTCTGCTACTGATGTGGGTATTTTGATTTCCTTCAGCCAATATTCACAGGAATAAAAGTTTGGGATACATCTTTCCCAGTTACTTCTTTTCCTCTGTCATCTGTCCCAAGGAACCAGTTTCATGGGAGCACTAAGCAATAAATTTAGGCATGGTCTAACCCCCACTAATTGCCACCTGTTGCAAGATTTTGTCATTCCTCCTCCCCACCCCCACCCCGCCATGCTTAGAAACACAATTAGTGTTAACTAGGTGATGTCCATCAGTGGCATTATGTAAAAGTCTGTAAGTTTTATTGCTGCTGCAGCTGAAATCAATAAACTGCTCTGCCAAACTGAGCACAAAAAGGGTTTTACAAGGGCACTATGCAAATCATAGCAGTCAGTGAATGTTTGCCATGGGCTTGGTCAGACTTTTCATCAAAACTGTGAGCTGTAGAAAGGTAAAAAGCAATGTATTGCAGTCACCTGTATTACATGTGACAAGTCCTACTGCTTTGGCTTCCCAGCTCTTTGTGCCAAAGCGCCTGGGTGGTGATGGTGCTGCAGTGCTCCTCATACTGACACAGGAGTCTTGGAAAGGCCAGCATCATGGGATGCAGTGTTGTGCAGGTGTATCTCTTACCTGAGATAAGAGAACACAGGTGTCAGGCCAAGCGTAGGTCCTAAGGAACCATAAAACACAATCACAGAATCATTTAGTTTGGAAAAGATCTTCAAGATCATTGAGTCAAACTATCTGATCAGCACTCTGTCAACCAAACCCCCTCAGTACTACAGCCTGTGATGTCTTGAACACCTCCAGGGACAGTGACTCCAACACCTCCCTAGGCAGCCCCTTCCAAAGTTTAACTACCCAGAATTGAAGAAATTCTGATGTCCAACTTGAACTTCCTCTGGTACAGTTTGAGGCCATTTCCCCTTGTCCTGCTGCTGGTCTCCTGAGAGCAGAGCCTGACCTGCTCCTGGCTGCACCCTCTTCTCAGGAAGTTGTGAAGAGTGGGAAGGTCTCCCCTAAACCTCCTATTTTCTGCCCTACACACCCCAGCCCCCTCAGCTACATATTCTCTAATTCACTAGAATTAGAAAAAGGGTAATCTCAGCCTCCCCTTCAGTTCTAGCAATTCTGCTCAGAGGAGCCAATGTCTCTGATGTGAAGGTTGTGTTGGCCAAGCACTGTGACAGCTAGGCTGCTTTGGGACCCCTAAAAGCACCCCAGCCTGGTTTGATGATGTCCATATGGCCCAGCCCAGCACTGTGTAGAAGGCCCTTTTGAAAGGCAGGGCATTTTGTCATTGTGCACCTTCAGGGTGGGATTAGTTCTTGGTCAGGGGACAGCACCCAGGTATGCTCTGCTGGTGTTGTCCTGGTTTACCATCAGTGCCCAGCTTGGACATGGAGTCTGCTGGGGTGTGGTGCTGTTCAGCACACTCCCAGCTGTGACTGGCTCTCGAGGAAAAGACAAGCTCAGGAGTCCTCTTCAAAGAGCTAAAGTTTTCAAAGAAAGGACATTTTTCAGAGGAAGTGGCCTTTTCCATGGGTGTATTTGGGAATCTGATGCCATGAAATCCTGTAGGCACAGGAGTGACACAGATATGCTCTGACTGTCGATTCTGAGGGTTTTCCAAGTTTTCTGGCCTCTCAGCACATTCTCTAAGCTTCACCTAAAAGAATTAGTCCTCAAAACCAGTGAGGAGAAGCACATGATAAGAAAAAAGGGAGAGCTGTGTGGTTCTGGTGTTCCATATTGTCCTGGAAGAACTGCTGGTCAGACTCCATTACCTCCATCACTGAGGACATGGCAAGTTTGCACTGAATATTTGATTGATCTCAATGCTGTAAAAAAGAAGTATTTTGAAACACACTAATCTTAAAAGTATATTTTGGAGTTTTTAAAAATCTGAGGAATTAAAAAAAAGTATTTTTATATGCTTCTCTAAATTATAAAAATAAAACTCTTTTTAAAGAAAAAAATTAAAACACACCTTTTAATTAAAAGACTTTTTTTTTTTTTGAGATTCACCACTTTGCACTGCATTTAATATTCTCCCATTGCTGTGTATTTGTGTCCATACATATTATTTAATGGTCACATGAAATGAGCAGTCATGGTGAACATCATCTTGCTACATGGCATAAAGTTTCACAATGAAATGTGAAAAGTATTACATAAAAATAATAGAATATGCATCTAAATATATCATAAGTACATTTGAAATCATATGAACTAATATTAGCATGTTTACTGGAATAAAAATATTGTGTGTTTCTTAGGTTTCAGAGAGGAAGAGAAGAAAATATTAGGATACCTTTTACAGTTCACATTCTGCACAGTAGGTGCAGAAGTCTTCTGGTGGAAAAGATTGTAAATTTTCTTTGTCTTCTCTGTTCCAAAAGATGAGCTTCAAATCTAGTTCATAATCTTATTATTTCAGGATCCACAGCAGATTAGGACCACTGGATCAGGCATTCTTTCCTCTTTGGAATATTTTTACCGCAAGCTGCCTGGTACCAGCAGAGTCACAGCTGGAAGTAAAACCTCCCAGGAGCTAAGTGTCGTGGTTTTGGACGACAGGTATCTGCTAAAGTCTCTCTTGAAAAAAAAAAAGAGATTGAAAAAAAACCAAACCTCCCTCCTTCCGGATTATTTTGATTTCGAAATTAATGGGCTTTCAGGCAGAGGTATGGGAAGAAGGAATAACTGTTCTTTACTACTAAGTTTATCACGGCAAACAAACAAACAGCAACAGTAGCAGTGAGGTAACCAACAGGGCTAGGGTTCTCCCCTCCGTTATAGTTACAGTCACAGCTGGCAGGGAAGAAGACACAAGGCGATGGCGGCCCCGGGCCCAGACCGGGAGCGATGGAGTTCCCAAAGCTGGGCAAGGCGTACCAAGTGTCTGTGGTGCTGGCTGGAAAGCAGAGAGGTGTCCAAACAGGGCTGTGGTCCGGAGTGTCGAAGAAAATGGGAAAACTCCGGATCAGCGCTGGAGAAGCAATGGGATGCAGCGGCCGCGGCAGCTCCAAGCAAGGCAGAGCGAGCTCTGGTCCCAAGTTCCCAGGCCAAAAACCCTGAGAGCGAGAGACCACCCCAAAAACCACAGTGCACGTTTCTCCGAGAAACACCCCCTCTCCCCTCCCATCTGCCAAGTGAGTCACCATGTCCTCCCCTATGTTTTGTCTGCCTTGGCCCAGAGTCTTTGTTTTTTTCTTAAGTACCCACATTAGCGCTCCTAGGAGAACAATGGTAAAAAATTCTACAGATAAGATAGAAAGAGAAACCAACCCCCAACACTAAGGAAGGAGAACTTTATATGAACTTTGCAGAAAAGGTCTTATACAATTTTACATTTCTCTGGAAATTCAAGTCAGGATTCAACTCACCTACCATCAAGTGTCCAGGTGAGACTGGACACTGGGGCTATGGTTGCCTAAAGGAAATAGAGGGAATGACAGTGGTCTTGCCTGTCTTTATGCATCTTTATGAGCTTGCTGTGTAGGCTTCACTTGGAGCCACCAAATCACAGAATCACAGAGTGGTTAGGGCTGGAAAAGATTTTAAAGATTATCCCCTTCCAATTCCCTGCCATGGCCAGGATCACCAGTCAATGGACATAAAAATGGACTCCTAGTTTGGGTGTATCTGATCTCTCTTAGATGTTCTTACTCTGAAAGGAAAAACTGTCTCAATTTTTCAGCTCATTTGAAATTATTATTTTCTGATTGCAGTTTAACACTATGATGAATCTTGCTGTAGAATTTGTGAATTAGGTCACAATATCCCTCCATAGCACACCAAGGTCAGTGTTGTGTCATCTCACCTCATTGGTTCAAGCTGTTGAGAGGTCAGTCCAGTACCAGCAGGGTTTATGTTGTGTTAGGCGTTGTTCATTGCTGCTGTCCAGCTTTGTTTCAGATCATGCACCTGTGATGGCTCTCCAACAATACTCAAGGCAAGAAGCTTCTTAAAGCAGTGATCCCATCAAGAATGGCAACACTAAAACCCATCTTGGATTTTTGTTATTTTTTTAAGCAATTCTATGGTTCTAATGTTACAGTTCAACTTTTGCTGTTTGTGTGGCCCTTACTTGTAAGTACCAGATGTATCTGCCTTGAGAGATTTTTTTGTGAGATTCCTGAATATAAACTTCCACACCCAGAGTTGTATTCTGTCCAGGGTGATTCCTATAGCAATACGTTTTCCTTTCTTCAACCAATACCCACACCATTTTTTTCTTCTAAATCTCAATTTCCAGGAATTTTGCCCTCCCCTCTCTCCCAGAATCAGAGGTTTGTGGTTAATAACTTTCTGGACACACAGTCTTCCTTACACACTTTGCAAATTAAAGACAACATCCCACTGAAATAAAAATCAAGTTTGATAGAAACACAAAGGAGAATACAGAACAGGGCACTACCTAGATGTGAGATATTGGACTAATTTCTCATCTTCACTGGAATTTGTGCTGTGGAAATGAGAGTTCTGGGGATCATGGGAAAAGTGCTACTAGCTTGTCTCGTCATAATAAGCTGGTCTTTTCAATATAGTCTGGTGGCTCATTCACTTTATAGCTACAGTCTTCTATTCAGTTTGATCAGCCACTTGGAATTCCCAAGTGTCAGCTGCACAGTTTAAAAACTGTTTTCCAAAGGATAATTATGCAGACCTATTTTTAGATTCCTAAGTACCTGCTTTTAGAAACAAAATTGTGGATTTAGGCACCCATCTTAGAAGTGTAGCTCACAGCAATGCATTGCTACCCAGACTCCCAACTTGGGGGCTGGGCTAGAAGAATGACATTGTGTGCTTGTCCTGTGTCAGTGTCTTTCCATAGCTTGCCTATGGCCAAAGACTTGACACACTTCCATAAACAAATGTCTCCACAAGAACTGGGATGAGGCAATATCATGACATCAAACTGATGGCTGTCATTTGGTGAGAAATTTATCCCACTGCCTTCAATTTTGCCTCTTACTTTGGGCTGTGGTCACACAAGGATTTGTCCATGTTTACTGGACAAGTCATACTAATTAGAAATATTTTGGATTTACCAGATCCCCTTGTATTAGCTGCAAATGCCACCTACAAGGAACAGAAATAATCCCATTGTAGGAAACCCACATCTGGCACTTGATTAGAGCTTTGGAGCATTTTGGAACTCCTAGAAAAAAGATTCTTATTTCAGAGCATCCCTGACTCAGTTCATGACATTACTTGTCCTCTAGGATTTTCTCCAGACTGCAATGACCCATTTTCATTCTGCAATGACCAC
This sequence comes from Regulus satrapa, assembly GCA_013396955.1. Classification (NCBI taxonomy): domain Eukaryota; kingdom Metazoa; phylum Chordata; class Aves; order Passeriformes; family Regulidae; genus Regulus; species Regulus satrapa. The sequence continues at coordinate 80,068 of VWZN01000367.1, read as the reverse complement.
TTTGTGGACTGAGTTCTCACTGAGATTTTCCTGAGCTGCAGAAATCTCCAGGATATTCACCCAGGGTCATGTCATATCTTAAAGATTATCTTGCACAGTTAAGCTTTAGGTCTGCTGGACACAAGTGAGGCTCTCTGAATCTGCCTAAACCTTTTCTGTACCCTACTTCATTCACTGGGGCATATTTTCTTCCCCTTTATCCAGACACCTAAGATTGCCACTTCCAATTTGTGGTTATTCAGTGAGATTTCTAGAGGACATCCTTCATTTCACTAGTCCTGGGAGCATCCTTACCTATTATGCTCCCTTTAGGGGAATCACCATTGTTTGACTGGTCCTATTATAGAACCAGTAGCTGCCCAGGCAGTTTGGTTTGACAGGCATTTAAAACCACCTAGTACTACTGCCTAAAGAAACAGCCCCACTCTTACTCTGTGTCTGCTGACCACTCTTTTTTTTTCTAGTCTGGATTGGTAGGGAAAAAAATTTACTTAAACAAATTAAAGAAAAATAGCAATTTTTTTTCCAGTTTCCCCAGACATTTCATCTGGCTGCAGAAAGACTCATGCTAGCAAGAAGGGAAGAGTGGTATAGGAGATCTGATCTGCTGTTTTCAGTGTTGTCAGCTTCAAGGATTTGTAAAAGTGCAACTTAAAGGAAAATATTTATATAAAGTACTGCAAAATATTGGAAAATATTATTGTAAAATATTGCAAAACTACTTTGCATCTCACAGCTATCCTGACTTTCTGTATGCAATGCTTTTTCTTGGGGCACTTCCTTTGCTTTTGTGGACCATAAAGATATTTGTAGGTGTTGATCACATTGTTCTTAGCTCCAAGATTAGAGGTTGCACAGATTTATGCTGTGAATAAGAGGTGTTTATTTTGTGTTCAATAATTTTTAGTGCAGATTTGAGCGGTTCAATACAAGAGTCTTGCAACTGATTAATCACATAAGGACAAGTAAGATTTTCCTTTCCTTCCAGACTGGAAATCTCTTCTTCTCTCTGCAAACATGTCTTGATATTTCAGTCAAATAGCTCTTATTATTAATAAAGACCCATCAGAGATTTTAATCTAAACCCGAAATAGATATCCTCTTTAAGAAGAAAATCCTCCCTCTGAGGGTGGTGAGGCCCTGGTCCAGATTGCCTCGAGAAGCTGTGGATGTCCCAACCCAGGCTTGGACAGGGCTCTGAGCAACCTGGGATAGTGGAAAATGTCCCTGCCCATGGCAGGGGAGTGGACTGAATAATCTTTAAGGTTCATTCCAACCAAAACCGTTCAGTGATTCCATAGTGATGCTGTCTGACAGAACCATCCCTTCCCCTGGGGGACATCAATTCAGAAAAGGTGTGAAAGTGTTGTCCTCCAAACTGCAGCTGACACTCAGGTGACACCTATAACCAGATTATTTTTATTTTGTTTAATTATTTTTCATCATGTATTTGTTGGAAATTATAATGGTTGAAGATGTGGTCAAAATATCAATACAATGGTGGTATTCTTTCTGTACTGGTGGAATTCACAGGTTTCTGTTTCCCTACTGGAACAGTTTGTAAATGGCACAAATTCTCACCTTGCCTGGTTATTTCAAACTTGATGTTGCTTTTGGAGTATTTTTTTCTATGGCATCCCCTAATTTGGACCCAGCAGAACCAGGTGTTTCCTTTTATGTTGCTACCCATCACAGGAAAATAAAAAACAACTAATGTGCAAAAAAATTTGTCAAGTGACAGCTTGAGTGCAGAATTTTGTAATGCTGAGTCTGTGAGCCTCACACAAACTAGTTCCAAAACAGGATGTTGCAGTGCATGTCTAATATCCCTCTTCTACCACACCCCAGAGTGATTTCTGTTGCTATCTGAACTATGAATTATATTAAAAAGCAGCAATCAAATCTCACAAAGAAAGATTATATCTACTTCAACAAGCAGCAGGGCACAGGTTTTATCTGTCTTTCTGGAAGAGATAAACACAAAGGTGTTGCACTTTCAGACACTGTGCAGTGAGAGCCCCCCTTGCCTCCCTATGCCCTGACAGTTGTGTTACTACAGCAATAGAAACAGTAATCTGGTTTGTTAGTCATATCCAAAACTCAGACTTGCAGAGCACAGTTATCCTTTCCCCATTACTGCTGCCATCATCTAAATAGAGCCAGGATAAAAATCAGATCTTAATCTGGTCAGTCATATGGCAATCCACACCATCTTTGACTATCAGCTCTTGTTCCCCAGCAGCAAATATGCCATAGTTCATTTCACAACATTCTCAATTTCAGTATATGGTTATTAGCAAAGTTTTGAGGGGTTTATTAACGTTGTCTCTTGGTCTATGGGATGTCACAATTTGTGTAGCTTGGGGAAAAGCACTTTTAAAAAGTCCATAGTTTGCACTTTTTCTAACAATAGGCTGCTATTTATTATTGGCAAGAACAGAGCACAGGCTTTAGAATCTAAGCAAAAAAGACCTCTGGCAATGAGGAAATGAGCCTAGACATTTTTCATGAATGGGTTAGAGCTGCTTAACTCTGACTGGCTTGTTTTCTTTTCTTCCTATTCACATCACTCAAGTCCCACCTTCCTGCCTTAAAAGGCATCTTGTTCCCTGGCAGCAAGACAAGTATCTGTTTGATGTCAGCACCCTTTTATTTGCTTAAAAGCATCTTTTTTTCAAGGCAGTAAATTGAAAATGACTACCACATCGAGAACTAGCCAATTTCCAGCACCCTCTGCAGAACTGCTCAGCTTTCACATTTGAGAATTATCATTAATTTTCTAATGAATAATGAGATCAGAGAGCTTGCATGCTGTATTATGTGTAGGAAAATGCTTATGTAAATCAGTATAGCTGTGGCAGCTTCCCAGGGGAACTTAAAAGCTTATCATATCATTAAATCTGATAATATTTCATTTTTTAAAAAAAGTAATGCAAGAAAAAAAGAGAAAGTTGATTCACTGTCTGTTTGCAATAATATATTTATATTAAAGAGAAAGGAGGACTGCAAGATCATATATGAGAAAATGCAATGAAAAATTTTTTAGGCTTTGCAAGCTTCAGCCTGTGTGGAGGAAAAAAGCACTCACTTTATTTACATATCTGAACCTTGTGAAATATGTTGATTGTAATAAGAACATTGTCATTGTTCAATGTGGATTTCACTTTTCCAGGCTCCTTGCAACAAATTCCAAAGTTTTTCTAGTACTACACTTCCAGGGACCTTAGGGGTACCATCCTCATGGTCCCCTTTTTCTTCCTTCCCATGTGAATAATGAGCTCAATGAAATTTTAACCCTTTTTCGGCATCTTAATGACAGGGGTGCTTATGAATCATACTGGGACTAAAGACATCAAGATACCATTTTTCCAGCATGACAGACAGCTGCTCCATTGATTCTAGTTATCATGTTTACCATCTAGAAAACTTTTAATTAGTCTTCCTGTTTCCTTCCTCCCCTGCTTTGTGCTGAATATAAACAGCATTTGATTTGCTGGGACTGTGCAAGCTGCAGCATTTATTGTTGAAGCATCATCAGTGCCCCCATAAAGTCAAAAGGTCTCAGTGTCCCTTTTATTTCCTTAGGATGAACTCAGACAGAAATATGCCATTTCTCATGCTCAGGTGTAGAATGAGTTTAGATTGGATATTAGTAAGAAATTGTTCCCTGTGAGGATGGTGAGGCCCTGGCACAGGTTGCCCAGAGCAGCTGTGGCTGCCCCACCCCTGAAAGTGTTCTAGGCTAGGTTGGATCGGGCTTGGAGTAACCTGGGACAGTGGAATGTATCCCTGCCCATGGCAGAGGGTTGGAACTAGATATGCTTTCAAGGTCCCTTCCAACCCCAGCCATTCTGTGATTCTATGATGAGTGAAGTTCCTGCATCTCCTCCCATCCCCTATTCCTAAGGCCATGGCTGAGCCTTAGGAATTGAGATACGTTCTTACCACTGTGTCCATCTGGGGTAATCAGGCACAACTAACTGAATAATAGCTCATAATATTTTGCTTTTTGGAGCTCTTTTCCCCCTGAGTTTTAAATTATTTTGGAAAAAAAACCCAAATTCCTGCATCCTACTAATGCAAAGATGGAATTAGGAAGAGGTGTTCCCCATTAACCCAGCCTGATGTGACACATCCTTTTGCTTCACAAGGTAGCAGATTGTGACCATCCATCTGCAAGAAGTGAGTACTGCTGAGAGTTGGGGGAACACAGGAAGTAAGAATCCAGGAGCTTCCTCCTTTTAACCCAGAAGGTCCCCTCTGGGTCATTAAGCCATGTAAAATATTAGCTACATGTTTTTCCACATTTGTCAGAGAAGGAGAAAAGAATGCATCTGCTCCTCAGGGATGATGAACTGAAATTGGCCCTGAATCAAGGGAAAAAAGTCTATTTAGCACAGCACTGAAACTGAGACATAAGTGCCAGCCTGAATAGAGATGGAGTTAAGCCTCTGTTTAAATGCTCTCCTAAGCAGGGGTCATTAGCACCAGCTCTATTCCTGTACAAAGCATTATTCCTCATGGAAGCAGCCAGCATTCAGATGGGCATCCAAACTTTGGGGGAGCTTGCTTTATCTCAACCATTTTCTGCATTACATCATCAGGACAAACACGAATGGGTTAATTTATGGCCCAGGCAAAGCGAGACAGAGAGAGATTCTCATCTCTGTTTACCTGGTGTAAAGTGGGAATAACTGCAGAGATAAACTGATATAAAGATTAGAACCTGGCCTCTTTGTCTGTAGCTGGTTTTAGAAGCAGCTGGCTTTTAGAAATTATGGATGTCACATAAATCACTGGTAACAAAGTGGTTCTGGGCTCCAGCCTCCAGCAGCTTCTGACCATGTACTTCTGTAAAAGTGATGGTTCTCCATGCATCTGGTTTGTGTCCAGAGGCTTTCAGCTGAGCAGAGTGGACAATCCTCCATCTCCCACAGCCTCAAGGAAGCAATGAGATTTGTGTAGCATGGGCAATCAGAAGGAGGCAGCTCATGAGATGCCATCTGATCAGAGATGGGCTCCAATAATGGAAGCCTGCTGAGAACAGGGCAGTCATATCTCATCTGCTGAGCTCTGGAGGAAAAAGGGTGTTGGACAATAAGTAGCCCTGATAGCAAAATAGATCTTCCAGTGAGATATGCCTGGTTCTGACTGCTGGCACAGCTCTCTGAATACAGCCAAGGCAGAGGAGGTAAATAGGTGTGAATAAATACATCTCAACTTTTCTTAAGCATCTTGAGAGGAGGAATGTAGAGTGTTTGTTGTTTTCTTATATTAAATGTGCTTTTCATTTTAAAATATGCTGATATTCTACATACTGATTAACCTGAGACTGCACTGATTTTGGGTGTGCTCATCCCAGAACCCCAGATCATGGGGCTATATCCTCTGTTTATTGGATTCAGGGCTGTGAGGCAGTGTATTTCATTAAATAATTAGTTACCTGTCTGAGAAGAGTAAGATATGAGGGTATTTATACTCAGGTTATGGTGAGCAGAAGGCCATTTTTGTGCACTGAAGCTGCTGTAAAGATCAGCTCATCCAAGGTAAATATAGGCTTCATTTTTAGTAGTATATTTGAGGAGTAGCTTAACTAATAAGGGTGTTTTTTAATGTAAGAATTGCTAAAAGGTAGATGATGTCTACCTTGGACCAGATAATTTTTGAACTATACAAATTGCTTTAGTCCCATCAGCAGTAGTTTGCACTGACTGAAGATCTCAAACCTTCACTGATCTTAAAGTGCAGAAACTTTCAGGTTGCTATTACAGAACTGCAGCTTTTGGCTGCTTTGATATATTTCTCACATGTAAATTTTGTTGCCTTCTCCAGAATCTCACATAGGACTATCACCAGTGCAAAGAGTGTATTTAATGTGTCTTAATTAATGTTACAATTCCTGGTATATGTTGTAATGTTTATACCTGAGCAGACCAAGTCTGATTTACTCAAAAGAAAGCTGAAACAATTTGGTTATGTTTAGTGGTACCAAAGTGGGCAAAAGGTCCTGCCAGCCAAAAACCCCCAGCCCTAAAACATGTTATGGGCCACTGAGCAGATACTCCTATAAAGAAAAGTTAAATTCATTACTGCAGTATTTATTGATGTTCCTCTTTAGAAATGGCCTCAGTTTGAGCCAGGGAGACCCAGGCTGGACATCAGGAGGACTTTCTTCATGGAAAGGGTGGCAGGCATAGGAAAAGGCTGCCCAAGGAGGTGATGAAGTCACAGTTCTTTGCTCAAAAAACAACTGGATGTGGCACTCAATGCCATAGTTTAATTGACAAGGTGGTGATCAGTCAAAGACTGGACTCAATCTCGGAGGACTTTTCCAACTTAAATGATTCTGTGATTCTGTGCGCTTCTGTGAATGTGTCAGCTTTTGCAGAAATAAATAATGCAGAAATTAGTTCTGCTTGTGTGAGGTCATCAGCAGCCTGTGTTTTGTAGGCTGCAGAAAGGTTCTCTACAGAGAACTAAAGACTGACTAAAGACAGATTTGCAAAGAAACTTGCTCCACCTTCCTGATTTGCAACTACATTTCACTGCACTTGTCTGTTGTTTTTGGAAGTGTCTTTTTCAAATATTGGGATATCCTAGCATCACTCTATTCATTAACCAGCTACAACTGAGCTGGAGAGAGGTGGCTGTTCTGCCTAAAACTCAGCTGGAGCTTTTTGTTATGTAGGAGTACCTGGCAGCTTTGCAAAGGACAACAAATAAGTCCTTCCTAACGCGAGAGCAGTAGGAGCCGGGGTACTGGTGGAAGGCAGGACCGCTGCATCAGAGGGAAGAAGTTGCTGACACCCAAAGAAATGAGAGAGGGTGTGATAGGAAAGAAAAATATTTTGAAAAATTTTGTTTGCAAGTGGGGGCTGAATAGCTCTGAGAAAAACCAGGGCATTAAACATTTTTCCTCTCTCTAAGAAAATAATTTCCAAAGGGTGGAGCTATAAAATACCTTGGTGTTATAGTGAATATTTCAGTAAAATATTGTTCTTAAGACAGAAGTCTCTGTACACAGAATCTGTCCTGACTCCGTATCCCTTGTGGAAATTCTCTCCCTTCTCCATTAAAGGCATCAAAATTTGGCCTAGAGTAGAGGCCAGCCATAGCCTCAGCTTTTAAATGTTTCCAATTTCATGTGAGAGTGTTGAAATTTTTCTTAGAGGGGGAATGACCATCAAATTCCCTGTGGAGAGCAGGAAAAGTACATGAAGACACCCTTCAAAGGGTTGTTTTGTGAAGGGTACGACTGCTGACATCACAGTTGCTTTCCTGGCTTTTCTGGCAGGTGCTGGTTTCCCCTTTTCTGAGAGACTGGGCACAGTGGTCAGGATGCTGTAAGATGTTGGGCAGAAAGCTCCCAGCAGGAAGGCACTAATAGGGTTACTGTCTGGGAAAAGGGGCTCCTGTTTGCAGAGGGATGTATGAGGAGCATGGCATGGCTCCCAAAGCAGGCTTATTGCTGAGCTTTCACTCTGCAGTCTCTGCTCTACCCCAAATCTTCAAGCAGACTGGTGGGATGGTGTGCTGGTTTCCGATGGAACCCAGCCCACAGAAGTAATAGACCAATCAGAAAAGTCTATGACTCTGTGAGATGCACATATTTAAAATCAAAAGCCTGGAAAATAAGCTTCTCTTTTCCTTCTGGCATGAGGGGAGGTAAGGCCGGGAGGGCCCAGCCCCCCATCCCACATGGCCAGGAGGGCCCCTGCCCACGTGGCCAGGAGGGCCCATGCCAGCCAAGCTGAGTTCTGTTTTTCTTTGCATTCCTGAGAGGGCCTGGGACTAGAAATGCTACCTGCTATTGAACATTACTGAGCAGGGGTAAAGAATAGACTATAGCAGCAACATGCTGGCTGTTCCCCCCAGCTTGGCTTCCATGAAAGATTATAAGCAGAGACTGCAAAGCAGCCCAGTAATATGGGCAAAGACTAGCAGCAGCCTGCAAACTAAAGATGGCCCGAG
>VWZN01000367.1:38358-65423 GCA_013396955.1 Regulus satrapa | reverse complement strand
CAAAACAAAAAAACTATACTTCAATACTACCTCTAACCCAGACTACTGCTTCCTGAGAGTTTTCTTCTAGAGCCTGCGTAGTCAAGCAGAATCCATAATCTCATGTGCCATCTTCCTGCATGTCATAACCACAGGCAAAGCTGGATTAGTAATTTTCTTTAGAGGGAAGCAAAGAAGAGGTATCTGTGTAATGGCATCTCCTCTGTGCCTGATAACAAGATCATAAAGAGTGTGTTTATGGATGTCCTGCCCATATGTCAAGTACCGATTGTACATAAAAGCATCTCATCAGACACTTTCAGATCAAACTGGTTCAGCAAACATTTCTCCATGAGAGTTCACTAAAATTCATACAGGAATTTGCTCCAGCCATACTAATGTCCCACTCAGGTCAGCTTTCTGTTAGCATTCACAGTTTATTTATCACCAACACAACTGGTCTATACACATTTCAGCCTTGGATGGGTCAGTATTTCCACATATGGATACTAGAGTTCATGGTCAGCCAACTCAGGACATATCATAGACTCAGCTACACAAAAGCAAACTATTTATTCTATAAAATAGAAAAATTTGTTTAAAATAATAAAATATTATGTAAATTATGAAAACATCTCAGTGCTGAATGTTTTTGTAGAGTAGTGAGAATCTGATCATTTGCTGGCAAAAATTCTGTAAGAGGTAAAATACATTAAAGTAAATGGTTTCTCTCAAATTACTTATCCATAGAGCTACTTAAAAAGAGATCTTTGTAACCTAAGACAACCCTCAAGGCTTAGCCCTGATACTTTCCTCTGATTTGATCCCTGTTAAAGAGGAGTCCTAGTGGGGTCTTCTAGGACAACACTGAGCTTCCATCTGCTGCCAGCCCTATCCCACCCTGATATGTCTCATGCCCACAGTGATTTTAACCTGCTTTTCTCTCATGCTCAGATCTCCCTGAATTGAGGAGGATTTGGTGGGCTGTGATAAGTGGAAAACTGGAGCTGAGCCACAGAAATAGTCACAGTGACTGAACTGGCAGGACACGAATGATGGGAAGGGATTTGGGCTGGCCTGCTCCATGCCGCAGACTGGAGGAATGCAGGAACACCACCTTCCTTTGTGCAGTGCTCTGGGAGGCCAAGGTGGAAAAGGCTCTAATGGAATTCATGCAGGGACAGTTTTCACTGGCTCAGTGGGAGCTGTTTGCACACAGACGCCACAAAGTAAGCTGCTAGGTGTTTATTAACTCAGCTTGCAAGAGGAGGGGAAGTGCAGAGGAAAACCGCTAAAGGGAAAATGCCACTTAAAAAGACAGACCACCACCCCCTGCTGTTCATCGGAGCTGAGGGAGGCGGGGCTGAGCGAGGTCCTTATAACCTGTCTGGTAAGTTTTGAAGGATATTTTCCCTCTCTCTAACTGGCTGGTGTGTATGTATGTTACGAAACAGCAATTAAAATATTCAACCAAGGGCTTAACCCTTGACTATTACTGTGTTTCGCCCCCCATTTAGTGACAGGCCCTGTGCCGAGGGCTCAGGGAGCACCGCTGGGGGCATTGTGGGGTCTGCTGGAGACCTCACCCGCCCCGAGGTGTGGCCTTCCCTTAGTGAGATTCGGTGGCACACAAGGCAAGAGATGCTTTGGGATAAATAGAGCCCTTGGCCTGTCGTTTAGGCCATCCAGCTGCTCTGTGTTCTTTGTCAGGGCCAAACAAGCTCCATATCATTATGTTGGCACTCGCTTGCCCAGTCTCATTGCATTAGCTGTGGGAACTAAATCCATGACAAAAAAAAAAAAGGGGGAGGTGGGGTGGGGTGGATTTGGCTTACACAAAAATAGACTTTCCTTGCTCAGGCTAACAACTTGTGCCTATTAACTGAAAATTATCATTAGAAAATTCCCTGCAGACTTAAAGCTTCAGCAGAAGCTCATTTCACCTATGCACTCTCCTTGTTACAGGAACACATAACGAGCCTTAAAGAAACATAACGTCCCACACTTGGATCAGGATTGGGAAAGGGGCTTCCAGGCAGGCACTGCACTGCCTTTAAAATAAGTCTTCTTTCTCTCTGCCTCTTCCAGCAATATTGCTTAAAAAATACTTTGCCAGTAGGAGGTAATAAATCTATAGCTTTGAAAGGGGTAGGATATTTGAGGCCAACCATGTCAGGTTGGGGTGGTCAATTAAAAAAGGAACAAGGGGTTGTGAAAATAAAGGTGTGCTAATGTCACTACAAACAATTCCATATTTGAAGATATGGGTGTTGATATCTTTGAAATGGATCTTAATGTCTCTACCAACTTTGAGCTGCAGATCTGTTACAGAACCTGAACAGTTTGACTCCTGAAGCAGGAAAATGGGGGCACACAAGCCTGAGTTTCTGAACTCAGGGGTAAAAGGACAGATTCAAAGGGGTTATGTGGCAGGTGATTCAGAAAGACTGTACCTTCCCAGTGCCTCAGCCAGTGAAGAAAAGAAGAGGGCAACATGTGGCTGGGAGTTCAGGATAAAAGGAGGCTGTGCCCTCTGAAACCTTGAGAGAGAAAACCCTATGGATGTGTTGCCCAGTGGACTCTCTCCCTTTATTTGAACAAAGTTGCAGTATTCCTCTGTCTCTTATATGGACACCAGCATTTCATAGCATGATTTTCCATACATATGGAACTTAAAAAATTTATTATGTAAAGGTCAAACCACAGGAAAAAAAAAAGGAGATCAGGTCTCCATGAATAGCATAAACAGCAAACTGTCTTTGTGGACTTTCATGGAATCTTCCCTTGCAGCCTCACTGTAATTGCAACAAACCATGAGGCAACAGGTAGATCCATGGTGATCCCTGGGGAGTTTTCCATTGGGTGGGAATGTACATACATGTCAACTCAGATGTCCTGGTTACTCTGGCTTTTGTTGGTCCTTGTGTTTTTGGCAGTGGGAAAGCTGGTCCCTGGAACATGTTGGTTGGTTGGTTTCTCTAGGATTTTTTTGGGTCCCACTTCCAGTGGTCCACGGCTCTCAAAGATGATAAATATTGCCCAGCTAAGCATAGAATCTGCTACTTGGTCAGCAGCTCAGTTGACAGGCTTCTGATTAAAAGTTTTTTCTCCCAGAATATGCTTGCTTTCTTACTATTACCTAATGCTAAGAATTGTTTAGGTTGTATGATAGTCTTTCTAAGAAGTGATGAATTTTCTGGTTTCTCAGGCATGTGAAGATAAGCAGGACACATCTCTGGAGATTAGAGCGGGCAATATTTTCCTGACAGCAAAAACAAATGTACAATCCTTTCCCACCCTTAATGAACTCACAGTGGTTCTTTTCTGGTTACCAAGCATAAGAAACTTGTCCCTAAATTCAGTTGATTTAAACCAGTGATAAATAGCCATGACTTAGCAATTCCCTCTCCTGAGTGCCCAGCATTGACTGGTGTGATGGAGCTGTCTGGGAACCAACAGGGTAGGCAGGGTGATGTCTCACCAGCAAGGGTGCAGCCCTGCAGCACCTGAATGCAAAAGTGTCATAGGACCTGAGTGCCAATGAGCAGGAGCAGCCAGCTGGTCAGTGATTACCAGAAAATTTTGGAGAAATGAGGCAGGACCCCGGTGTGGATCAGTGAGGTGCATGGCCAGGCACAGCTGCTTTGTAGCTCATGCAAACACCAAGGCTTAGGGCCTTAAAGGTGGCTCCCAAGGGAAGAGGAGAGTGTCCCAGTGAGGCTTTTCCCAGCTCTTTCCCAGCAGTCAGATCCAAGGTCACACATCTGCACCACAGCCAGGCTGGGCTGGGGCACAAGCAGTTGAACCCTAGGGTTGTTCATTGGGGTCTAGCAAGCAGCTGGATGGGGAAGTGACACTGTGCTGCTGCTCCCACAACTCTTCACTGGAAATGGTGGAATGGATACAAGGAACCCATTCTGTCTCCCAGTCAGGTTCAGCAATGCTTTGCTTGCCCAGTGTTTGTCCTCTTGAGCCAAGACTTTATGATGGAAGTAGCCACCCTTGTAGACACACTGGGCTGAGCAAGCCCTTGGCTTCCTGCACTGGCATTCTTTCCTGGTTCTTCATTTGCCCACCCAGGCTGTGAAAAATCTACCTCACAAGGATGCCACATCCATATGGCAGCCTAAGGTCATGATTGTGTGTGGCTTTGCAACCAAAATGTGGGGATGCCAAAAGCAGACTCTGTGATCTGCTTCCCTTTGGCTCATCCCTACCCCCTGTGGAGACCAATCACTGCACGCACCTGGAATAGATGCAGATTTAGGGAACTACTTGACCAACAGTCTTGCATAGGTCTCATTCAAACATGTCAGTAGTTTTTGCTCTAATTCCACTTCTCTTCAGTGCTCCTGAATGATGGCCATAATGCCAGCAAGCATAGTCTTAGCAGAAGGCTTATCTCCTACCATTTCCCCCTTGAGGGCACTTTCTCCCAAATATGTCTTTGGATCTGTCAGGCTGAAAGAAGAGCTCCATAGTGCTCTGACTCTTCATGGAACAGATGGCAGGGATTGAGCAGCCTTGGTGCCCATTCAACACATTAGAAGCTGGGATATTTAAACAACTTCTCTGCTGCTTCCTTATGAGATATCATATCACAAATGTCATATTCTCATCTCTCCCAGCCAAGCAGCAGAGCCAACTCCTGCTCAGAGCAGTGCTCAGCTTTGAAAGAAGTTAATGAGCAAGTTTTTGAGCATTATGGGTTTGTCACTTCAATCGGACTGATAAACAGAGACACCTGCTACTGACAAAACAAGATAACATCCAAAATTGACCAGAACTTAAGAGACCAAGTGACATGGACAGAATCCAGTCAGACCTGCTCACCTTCCTCCTCCTTCTCCTCACATCAGCAGCTCATGCTTCCTAAAAATAAATTTAATATTTTGAAAAAAAATAGCAGGGGCTAGGATATGTGTGCCATAAGGCCTTTCTCAAATGCCAAAGCAAGCAACTTGTGGAGATTTAAAATGGAAAAAAGTCTGCTATAATAAACCTGCACTGTTCTTTCATTCTGATTGTTGCAAGCATTTTTTGGGTCTGCTAACATTAAAAATTATGATCTGGTAAAACATGTTGATTTCAGATGCTTACAGCTTNTTTTTTTTTTTTTGAGAAGGATATTTTTCCATCTTAGTCTGGGGAAAAGTGAATTTCTAGAAGCTTCAATTCCCAAACATGTAATTTCATAAGAAACTTCTGCATTAAAAAATTCCTTCTTGAATGAAAAAGACAGCATGAGCTGTTTTTGCTGTGAGAATAACAAAAACTAGCCAAGGTGCAAAATATTTCAGAATACAGACATTTTTAGGTGTATTGCCTTCTTTTTACTAACATGCTACTAGCACAGTGTAACCCACAATTTTTTCTGCAGGACTTGTTTTTGATGGAGCACAGGATGATCTGAAAAGTCCTGATGCTTGTTCTTGGCTAAAAGTTTTGCCTTCTCAGCATCAGTGCCTGAGGAAAATGAATGGTGGTCTTATTTTTGTCAAGTTCCACCAGTTCTAACAGGTCCCAGACAGTAACTTGGGAACTCCTCTGAATGTTACTACATAAAGTTCTTTATAAGATAGCCCAGTGTATCAAGGTGAGTGAAATCAGAGCCAGAAGAGTGAGTTTACATGGTTTATTGTAGATGTTATAGAAGTAAAAAGGTTTAGGCTTGGTTATACATCAGGTACTCCCAAACCATGGGATGCCCTCGATTCAAATCCTTTTGGATGCTGCATTGATCCCAGGGTGCAAAAAGTCAGTGAAGTTTCTAGATCAAGCTGTTTTGACTATTTCTTCAGGGTTTTGCCTGTATGAGTGAACTAGAAAATGATATAACTGTTTATGTCTTTTTTTCGAAAGAAATATAATATTGTTTGCATTATTCTGCATTATTACAGAAAATAGTCTGTAAGAATAATTTCTTGAGCTACCCCTCTTCTGTTCAGCTCAAGAGAGGCCTGCTGAGAGAGGCAGCTGTTGCAGATGGAGAAAACTTCTTCCAGAATGTGATTTAGAAACATGATTTGAGTGTCATATCCAGTAAGATATTGAGATAAAAGAAATAACTTAATTGATGAACTTTCACTCAATTGACTTGAAAATGGTGATCATTTTCACTTTGTGAAATCTCAGGGTTTTTTGACTAATACTTTTCTCAGTGGTGTCAATTTTTTCTTAGGTGTGGAATGGAATCCTTGTTTCCTGACTAGCCCTGGAAATTATCTCATTGACCTGTTTAAAATCTATGTCACTGTTGTGATACATACATACATCTCAGTGGTCAACAGAAATCTTTTGTTGCAAATATTTGAACTTCCATCCAATTTACCTCAAAATAATGTCATCAGAGCTAATGTCCCTGTTCCCTGAAGAATGTAAATTCTGCAGTTAGGTTTCTAAAGCAAATCACAAATGTTAATTCCAGCTGCTTCACAGAACTGTTCTGCAGAATTTGTGTAGTATTTACTCTGAAGCAGAAAAGCTTTTCCATAAAAAGTTCATTGGGCTGTTTGCTGTGAAAACCAAGCATGAATAAGATGGAAAAGGGGGACTAATGTGCTGAAAAACAGTGAATGAGAATTTGCTGAAAAAAATTACCTCAATTTTCCTGAAACAACAAATATCATGGAATCATAAAATGGTTTTGTTTGGAAGGAATATTAAGGATCATCCAGTTCCCACCCCATGGGCAGGGACACCTTCCACTATCCCAGGTTACTCTAAGCCCCATCCAGCCTTCCAGGAATAGAGCAGACACAGCTTTTTGGGAATTGATTCTCAAATACCAATTGCAATAGGCATTGGTCAATAAAAAACAGTGGCATTAATTGCTGTTAATATTAGTCTAACTAATATAATTGCACAGGGGGTTTTTTGTTTGGTTTTTTTTTCTATTTTTTAAAATTGTTTTTCATTATGTGAGCCAATGATTTTGCCTCCACTTCAAAACTTGGTCTAATTCCAGGAATGCGTGAAAACATTCACTATATCTTCTCTGCTGGGAAAAAAAAAAAAAAAAAATCTCTCAATTTATTCTTAGTTCTCTGCTCCAAAAATAAAATGTACAGTACATAACAAATTTGGTCTGATAGCATTTTCCCAGCTGGAAGGATGGAACTTCTTTATTGGAGTATAAATAAATAGTGGTTTGATCCTGCTCCTAAATATATATTTAAAAAATAATTTTGTCCTTGCCTCTAGTATGCTTAGGAACAGATCTTCCTTTCTAACAGAAACAGTAACAGAAAAGGACTCTTCAGTAAACACACTGAAATAAGTCCTGCTGCTGCTGTTGAGGAAGGCCCATGAAGCTCCTTGTGTCTCTTGACATATGGTTTCCATACCAGTTTAGTTCATAAATTATAATTTTTAATTGCTTTAAAGTTTGACATGAGAACCTCAAGTGTTGTTGAATCATCAAACAAATAGCTGCTTGGCAAGAAAATATTCTTATAAATTAGGGTTTACCTTAATTTTCAGAGTGTTTTCAGAGTGAAGGAAGTGATAATTTAGATGAGGAGTTCACCCAGAGTTCACCCAGAGTTGTGTGGTTTTCACTTTTGCTGCCTAGCAATGAATTGAAACTAAATGCAGACACCAATCTGCAAATCCAGAAACTAGA
Source organism: Regulus satrapa (assembly GCA_013396955.1). NCBI lineage: Eukaryota > Metazoa > Chordata > Aves > Passeriformes > Regulidae > Regulus > Regulus satrapa. The sequence goes on along the minus strand of VWZN01000367.1, from coordinate 57,820 downwards.
AGAGGGGCAAGCACATTGATCGAAACACATGAAATGTGTTTATTTGTTCCTCAAGTGCAACACGATGCACCCTGAGGCTCTGAAATACTCATTCCTAGAGCACCTGAACACTCCAGGTATATTGCTTGGTTGAGGTTCCATTGGTACTGGAGTTTTTACAGTAGGAGACAGGGAGCAAACACCTACATCCTGAAGCTTCTCACCCCAACTCGTGTCACCTCTGAGTCCAAACCAGAAGTATCCTCAGAAGCCCAAGAGCCTTAACTTTTCTGGGATGTGTCTTCTTTTTCATCATAGCCCAATAATTAACAATTCATCTTGAGAAAGTAGAAGGTCTCTTTGGGGGAAAGTGGGAAAAATCAAAAACTTATCTCTTAGCTCCTGAAAGAGGACAACCCCACCAAAATCAGCCATCTTGTTTCCCGGCCCCCAACTGTGTGCAGCACACAGACCAGAGGCTTTGAAAAGCTCTCCTTGCCAGAATATGAAATAAAGGTGTCATTAGGGAACTCTTTCTGTTTCTCGGGTGCTGGCACACCTTTGATTAAAATACTTCCATTTAAAGCACAATGCAATAGTCTGAGCATGTAATATTTGTAGGGAGCTTAAGATGGTCCTGCCATAACACTTCTGTCTCTCTCATTGTGCAAAGTTGGACCAGAAACCTCATGAGAATGAGCTTAGTCATGAGATATCTACTAATTCGAGCTTCCAGTTGTGCTGTAAATAGTATGAGAACTGCCTTTCTAGCAGTTCTAGGGAATTTGGCTCTCAGCCATTTCTAGAAGACCCCAAGCTGTGACCTAAGTGAAAAGCAAGGGTGAAAGAAAAATGCTCCAGATTTCCAGAAATCTCTTTATTAGTGTCAGAAGCTCATCTTTTCCTCTATGTTCTGCTCAGCTGAAATGGCCTCTGTTTGCAAGGACATGCTTTTATGAGGTCAGGGACCTTGCAGAAGGCACAGTGCTCTGTAATCAGGTACTTGATGGCTGGATACACCTGTTCTGTGGGGTTTTGAGGAATAGAAAGCTATGCTAAAAGCTGCATGGCAAGCTCAGGACACTGTCTACAGCTCTTCAGCAATGGAGACTCCTGATGCCATTGCTTCTTTCTCTCCCTCCTTCAGAGGTGCTGGGATGGTGCACTTTTCCATGCCCTGCCACCTACCTGCTCTGCCTCCCGGGTCTCATTTTCACTGTTGGATTCAGGAACCCAAGGCTCTGCCTTGTAGCAAAGCCCTTGGGCAGTTCTGTGGGCAAACAATGTCTCAAAAAGAAGTTGGGCCCTGACAGACAGGTGGCTTTTTTAGTTTCAAGAAAGCCTCTGTGAAAATGATCCCCATGCCCCAGAAAGCAATCTCTGCTTTCAAAAGTAAGGGCAAAAGTCATGTGCTCTACAGGCCTAAACTTAAATACTGGATTCTATCTCATATGCAAATTATTCTTAGTCCTGGTATCAAAACCACTAGTAAGCATTTACCTATAAACACTCATTAGCTTTAATTACACTGAGTACGCTTGTGGGGGGGAGTTTGGGTTACCTGACTTAGTGCACTGCTAAGAGTTTCTAAGGCTGACAGTGTCACACAGAAGTTATTAGATGTATCAGAGATGAAATGCAGCCTCATAGAATTGTAGAATATTCTGAGTTGGCAGGGACACACCAGGATCTTCCAGTCCAACTCCTGGCCTTGCCTCAGGACACCCCAACATCCCTAAGCATCTTTTAGTGTGCTGTCCAAATCCTCCTGGAACTCTGGCATCCTTGGGGCTGAGACTATTCCCTGGGAAGCCTGTTCAGTGCCCCACCACCCTCTGGGGGAAGAAACTTTTCCTGATACCCACCCTAACCCTTCCCTGACACAGCTCCAACTGTTCCCTCAGGTTTCTGGTCACCACAGAGCAGAGATCAGGGCCTGCCCCTCCTCTTTCCCTCATGAGAAAGCTGCAAAACTGCTGTGAGCTCTGACCTCAGTCTGCTCTTCTCCAGATGAACAGCACATGTAACACAGCCTTGCTTGCTGTATTAGTAGCCAAATTGTTGTGTTTTCATAATGACACTCTGGTCACTTCCAAATATTTTTCAAGAAATATTGAAAGCACAACAGGTGATTTAAAATTTCCAGGAAGAGATGGGTCCTTTCAGTAATTAATTAAGTAAGCAATGATTATCACAGAAAACATCTTGTCTAAAGCCTGCATCACATTGAAAAGATGGCTGCTTCTTTGAGCAACCTGTTCCAGGGCCTCCCCATCCTCACAGGGAAAAAATTCTTATAATATCCAATCTAAATCTCCTCTCTTCAGTGTGAAGCCATTCCCCCTTGTTCTGTCAATCCAGGCCCTTATAAAAAGTCTCTCTCCATCTTTTCTGTGGGCTCCCTTCAGGCACTGCAAGGCCACAATGAGTTTTCCCCAAAGTTTTCTCTTCCCCAGGTTAAACAATCCCAATTCCCTCAGCCTTTCCTCCTCGTAGACCTGCTCCATCCACCTGATCCCCTTGGTGTCCCTGCTCTGGCGTGGCTCCAGCAGCTCCCTGTCCTTCCTGTGCTGGGTCCAGGGCTGGGTGCAGCCCTGAAGGGGGGTCTCAGCAGAGCAGGGCAGAGGAATCCCTTCTCTTGCCCTGGTTCTATAACTGTATCTGATTCAAACATAATTTATTAGTTTGGGGGTTTTGTCCTGCTGGTTTGCAAATTATTTTAGTCCAAATTCTAGGGCAAAACCATGTCTTAAACACTGATTTATGTTTGTCAATGTGAATATTGTACTCCCTTCCACCTGATACAATATCCAAACCTCCAACTCTTCAGAGTGGTTAAGTTTCTAATTGTCAGTATTTTCAATGGGGTTTAGATGTCCATGCACTTTGGGACTTACTTAGTCATCCTCTAAAATTTGGTATGAAATAAATATCCTGATTGGCCTCATTCAACTATGAGGGTTTAAGCACAAGGAACTTGAGACTGGTTTTACAGGAGCCTTTATAAAACAAGCAGTTTCAATTGAGTTTATTGGAACACCTGCAGAAACCTCTGTGTACGTGACACACAACCTCCAAACAATTTTCCAGTGACTTGTGCTGAGGAATGTTATGCACTAATATTTTTCACTGTATTTACTTTTCAAGTTCTTCATGTTGTGGCAAGTAACACACACTCACACACACACACACACACACACACACACAAGGTCTTTCCAAACATCTGTGGGGACACCAAATATGAAAATTGTAGCAACAAATTCTTCATAAGCAGCCAAGAAGTTTATGAAACAGATTTTCATAAAACCTTTGTTAAGTGGTGAAAATGTCAGCAATCTCTGAAGCCCTTTTAGTCAGCATGTATCCCCAGAATGACTGAATCATATGAAGAGTTTCAGTGCTCATCAGGACATCCTCTACAGGACCAGAGGCTCCTCCTCTTTCTTTGTAAGACTCTTGTGAGCAAAAAGTGTGGCAGAATTGAGTAATGTGTAGTTATTTGCATAGGCAGCCACCAGACATTGGGTGCATTCAGGAATGTTTATGAATTCCATTGCTGCAGTATCCAAGCATCTCCCAGCTGTTTGGGAGATGCTTGGATGCATTGCTTCTTCCTTAAGCTCCATGTAACAGGGATCTACCCATCCCATTTTCCAAGTCCAGAACCTGAGCACAGATGGGACAGTTCATATTGCCAATGCTCTGCAAGAGTATAAAAGGGCAGAGGGATATTTAGTGGGATCTCTACTGTTTCTGCATTTGCAGGACACCAGAAATCTCACAGGTTCACCTCACCTGTGGCACATCTTCAGAGCAGCACCCAGATCCTTCACTTCATGAGGATGCTGAGGCTGGACTGTGATCCAGGCTATGGATCTTGTGTTTATACTTTCTGAAGATTCACAGCCTGCTGTGAGTAAAGGCAAGAGCACTGACTAATGTGATTTCTGTCAGAGAGCTCACCTTGACAGACTTTCAGCAGCAGTGAGGTTAAAGGCATTTTGAAGGTTATCTTCCTAAAAAAAGGACAGGCAACTTACAATGGAAAAAAACAAAAGTGTGATTAGCAACTTCTTTCTTGACACTGCTGATGGCTGAGTGATTGCAATGCACTGTACTGCCCTTCTCAGCTGGTGTAAACAAATTTTCATCCACTGAAGGCAAAAGGCTTTGAGAATTTACATTAGCCAGGAGTGTGTGATGAAACTACTCTGTCCATGCACAGTAGTTTCATGCATCCAGTTTGCAAGCTCTTCATTCCCTGTAACTGTTATCAAGGTCTTTGTGCCACAAGAGCGGGATTTCTAGCTGGCCAACATAGGAACCTCTTCTAGTCACTGAACTTGTCTTTGAGGCATCATGGAAACTGGCTTTTTTAGGGAAGCAGTACTTGAAACAGAGAAGAATTCAGTCAGGTTGCAGGTACAGTGCAGCATGGCTCTGAAAGCCCAGGACATGTTCACCATCCTACAGAGACCATAATGTATTTACATGGCAGTAGGACACCAAAGATGGGCAAGATGTGTGTGTGTTATGGAATCACAGAATCATGGATTGGATTGGAATTGATTTTAAAGATCACCTAGTTCCAACCCCCTGCCATGGACAGGGACACCTTCCACTATCTCAGGTTGCTCAGAGCCCCATCCAACCTGGCCTTGGACACTTCCAGGGATGGGCACCCACAGCTTCTCTAGGCAACCTGTTCCAGGGCCTCCCTGCTATCACAAGGAAGAATTTCTTCCCAATATCCCATCTAAACCTCCTATCTGTCAGTTTAAATCCATTACACCTTGTGCTGTACACCATGCCCACCTTTCTTGCAGAATCCTTTCAGGTACAGGAAGGTTTTGGAAGAAGGTAGACCTGCATTTTGCAATCTCATTAATGCTGCACATTATTGGCAGTGGATTCAACTGACAGAGACCTGACTGTCACAGCCATGTGGCAATGAAATGGCACAAAGATTTCCAGGGCCCCTGTTCAGTTCTGAATGAACAGCTCTTCCACATCAATGGAACAGTGGAAGTTTCTGGATGCTCCTCAAGCAGAGACACAGATGGGGACTGGAAGATACTCTGCCCTGCTTTTGTCCTGACCCTGTTGCCCCTTCTTAAGTAACTAAAGCACCTGACAAGACACAGGGTAACCAAAAGAATAAATGTTTGCAGGATTAGCTCTTTAGTTTCTCCAGGCATCATTATTGGAACTTATACTTTTCATCTGAATCTATTGCATTGGTATTTGCACATATGACATTTGGTGTGGTCAGAGATGACATAGAATCCAGAGATAGGGCGGAGTATTTCTGCATGTTCCTTATAGAGGGCTTTCCTCATTAAAAGTGGCCTGCAAAAAAACTGAGCATCCTTTGCTTTGCACCGTATTTAGTCTGACCAAAATATGCTAAAATTTAGATGTATTTTTCTTTCGGTTGGATTATCCTTTTAAACTGTGAGCAAACCCTGCCTGACAACACAAAAGAATTTTCCCATGGATCAGCTAAAGCTGACTCACATGAAAGACTTGCCCAAAGTGGTCATGCCCTCTGAGCAAATACCACAGGCATGAGGATTTCTGCTCTTGGCCTAACACCACTGTTAGAATTCTAGCAACCCAGGCTCAGAACGCAGCTTTTATTAGAGGAGGGGAGGTCTCCCACCTGTGATCCAGCCAATCTGATCTGCTATTTACCTGTGTTGCTAACTTGCAGTGGAGGTGAATGTTTTGCTCTGTCACTGCACCGTTGTGAGAAATTTCCTGCCTGACCCTGAAGTTCACCAAACAGCAGTGGCTGTTTGCTTAAGCAGATACAGCACACAGCAAAAGGCATTGCTATTACTCAGAGGAAGAAAGAAATAAAATCATCTGATCATTAAGGCTTTCAGCACCAGGTTTTAGTTAGGAGTGAAAACCTAATGGAAGCTGTGCACCCTTCTAAGATAAATATTTCCTCTGCTAAAGTTGCTGAGTCTATCACAGATCAACAACAAGGAAGGCTTTGCTTACTCATCCCTGCCACGTGTTTCTGGAGTGGTTTTCTGCTCTTTGAATATTACCAAGGAGTGCATTCTCTTGCTGCCCTGGCCTGTTAGAAAGGCAAGCACATGCTGAGCAAAGTGTCAGAACAACCCACAAAGCACTGATGGAAATAGAGATGGAATTTTGCACCACTCAGAAAGACACAGAGAGAGTTAAAGCTTCAGGTCAATGTGTTGCTGAAATTTTGAAGCTAAAAGGATTTTGAACTAACCTTTGCATTTTCTCCCTGAACTTTTTGTTTATTCTCTGCTCTTTTGCTCAGTGAAAGTAAAGCAGACAAGAGAGTGTCACTTGCTGTTTCCAACTGGCTTCTGCTTTGTTTCTAATACTCTAAAAATGTTCTGTTGTACTCACAGCATTTCAAGAAGACATGTTATTAATTGGGTATCTGTCCCTCATTTTCTTATCACTGGTTGCCCTCAAATAATATTTGTGTTTGTTATTTGTCATTCCCCTTTGTATTTAATCTGGTCCATTTCTGCATTTGAATTTGGGTTTTCAATAAACTTACATGTCATTTGTGCCAAAATAGAGGAAAAGTCTCTTCTCACATTCCTAAAATATGTGGCACTGGGATTACAATCTCAAAATTATGTGGCAGCTTCTTTTAAACAGGAAAACTCCAATGGGTTTCACTCAGCTTTATATAAAATCCAATAGTACACTTGGTGGTAGTCTCTGTATTTTTTAAAATTATGTTCCATTTCATACTCTCTCCACATTCTGTTTCAAATATCCAGCAGATTTTTTTTATTGACAAATGCATGATTTTACAGGAAGCTGTTGTGGAGAGAACCTGTGGTTCTTCTGTATGGGCTGAGCATAGTTGTGGCTTCTGACCCTGGGAGATCTGCTTGAGTTTGGGATTATCCTACTAGATGGATGCTTCTAATAAAAATTCCAGCAGCCAGATAGCTTATCTGTGTTACTACCACATACCACACAGTTCCAGAGCCAACATTCTTCTCAGCATGAAGGGAGTGAACCCTGAGTGTTGTTACTCATTTTGTGTGTGCTGTGCGCTCAGGTAGTAGCTAAGTTTCCACAGAGACTGCAGCTGATCTGAACGAGGGCCGCCTTACCCCTTCTCACTCCCTTCCTGTAATCTACGAGGTAAATCCATCCTGCTAAACTTGCAGCAAACCCTTCCAGAAAGCAATCAAAGAGTTTTCTATCATTTTAGCAAGATGTTTTGTGTGGTTTCTTATGGTTCCAGAAGAAACTACTGATGAGAGGTGGCCAGATAACAAAAACTACACCAGAGAACTGTGACAGAGCTTGAATAAGGGAGCACTGTTTCCTGGAAACTGCTGGAAACACTCATCTCCCCTTCCTTTGGGCTGAAACTGTGAGTGCCCTGCTGCCCTCACTCTGTACCTCCTTTTTTGTTTTCCCCTTGGTGTGATTTATTGGTTCTGTGGCTGCTTCTTGGCTGAGTGCAGCTAAGGTATGTAAATTGCTTTTTTACAGCTAATATACACACTTCTGAAAAGAAGAAAAAAAAGGCAAAATAATATTGTCAGTAGTGAGTTATAGGAGATCAAGAAAGCATCCAAACGGGGAAAGTCAGTGGCTGGCTGGCCAAGTTCTGCATACTGTCACAGCTGTGTTCAGAATAATCCAAGTGGAGAGCAAGTTTGGTAGCTTCAAATTAGGATTTTAAAGGAAAGGACTGCCTCTGTGGCTGCAATACATACTATGTGAACTGACCAAGCATATTTTCTTTTTCTAGAAATTTCAAACCCTAAATAGAGTATTTNGAAAGATGGACAGAGACTCTTTTCAGTGGCATGGAGTGACAGGAGAGGGGGGAATGGCTTCACATTGACAGAGAATGGGTTTAGACTGGGTATTTGGAAGAAATTGTTCCCTGTGAGGGTGGTGAGGTCCTGGCACAGGTTTTCCAGAGAAGCTGTGGCTGTCACAATCCTGGCAGTGTCCAAGACCAGGTTGGACAGGGTTTGAAGCACCCGGGGATAGTGGAAGGTGTCCCTGCCCATAGCAGGTGGGTTGGAATGAGATGATCTTTAATGTCTCTTCCAACCCCTGCCATTCCATGATTCTGTGGTATCTACAACCTTCTGGAAAGCCACAGCTAATGGGATAAAATTTATTCTTGTTCTCAGAGCTTTTCTTATGGCTTTTCCACACCTTGTGGCTCTTGATGGAGGATGAAAGTTTCCCAGGGCTAGGACTGTATCCTCCAGCATGTCTGTGAAGGCCCCAGGGTGTTTTTGCAGTTGCTAAGACCTTACAGTGAGTGAGCCCCATCTTGCCATTCAGACTGTGAGCTGCAGAAACCACCAACCTCCCCAAAGCTTTTCTGGTAAAGGAAAGTCAAATCAAAACCAAACAAATATGGATAATCATTCTGCTGGCTAAGATGTATTACCAAAATACCAAAAAATGACAAACCTCACATAGGGTTAATTCATCCAGGCACCCAAAAAGGACTTAGAAGAAACCACCTACTAGTCATACTAGAGCTCAGGGACAGTCCTGTGAAGTCAACACATTTCACAAAAACCAACCCTTGTCCTCTCAAGGTAAATAATATCTGCTCTGCTAATGGTATTGAACTAATGGTGTTAATTTCTTGGAAGAACAAACTTCTTCTTGGGAATTTTCTTGGGCTCCTTCTTCTACTCATGTATTCTTTGCTTAACACATGGCAAAAGAGTTACACAAGCAACAAAAAACCCCCCAAAAAACCCTAGGCAGTACAAAAAAAACAGTGAAAGCCCCAAATTTCCCCCCACCCATGCTGATTTTTGTGTGGTGGCATTTCATCTGAGGGGTTTCAGCCATGCTACATACACAAAGGCAAAAGCAGACCCTGTCTTTTAAACTGAAATTTAGTGATACAACCCAGATTAGTGGGTTGGGAATCTGAGCTGCTGGGAGGCTGACGAGCCTCCATGGAGTTATAACTGATATTCCTGGAAGAGAGGTGAAAGGCTGTGATGCTATCCCTCATGGTGAAGAAAGGCTTCTCCTGTCCATTGAAATATGGCTTTGAAAGCGCCAAGATGCTCCCACTTTGGCAGGGAGAAAATAATGTCTAAATTTGAATGTGTTTGGTGATACGGTAAGACACATAAAGCTACAAGGTAATTATTACTCCTACTTCAGTTATTTCAGCAAAATTTCAGCATCACTGTACATTTGAAGGCCTGGAACAAAGCAACTGGGTTTCTACTTTCAAAGTTTACCTAATGTTGCATTGACAGTGAACCGTATGGTGACGTAAAGGACAGAGCTATATTTGTTTAGGCCAAATTTCCAGCTCTGTGAGTGCTGAGAGAAAGAGTGAAGTTCTGAGGAAAACAAATGCTTCCTGAACTTTGAGTTTCTTTGCTTTTATATATCACCAGATTTTTCTGCGATGTGACCAGTCCTTTATAAACTTTGTTTTATCTCTATGACATTTTGTGTCTAGGAAATTATTAAGCTGTCATATTTGGGGATTGAAAAGAGCAAAGGGTTGCAAGAGTTTGTTCTACCTGTCAAGTTACCCACTTAGAGCTTAGTCTCTTTGCTGACATACATTTCCACTGGTCTACACACACACCATGAGCTGGCCCTCGCCTGCTCCTCATGCTGTGGGAGCTGTAGATATCCAAAAAAAGGTATATAAATCTATATGGATGAAAAATGTACCACCTGATGAGGAGGCCTGTGGAACTTAGCTAAGCTCACTATTACTTATTAGCTAGCTAGTGGTCTGGCCTGTCTGTCCCTGTCTTTGGCAATAAAACAAAGATGAAATGTAGTCGCTGACTTGGAGCCTCACCTGTAAGTACAGTAGCGATCTCAGCCCTTGCCTTATCAAAGGTTAGAACACCAATAACTGTGCTGAGGGAGCAACAAGGATGTGGCAGGCTGGGCTGACAAACAATTATACCTCGTGGGCAAACAGCAGTTTCACATTCCTGTGGACCCCCAAATAGCATTGGCAGCTGAGGAGTGGTTGTAGCAGATGGTGCCCAACCATGGTGCCAGCCCCTTCTCCAGGACAAGCTGGGCAGGGCAGTGCCTCTTCAGCCAGGGGACCTGCCCAGGAGCAACCTGGTGAAGGCTTCTAGGCAGAACATGTGTCAGGCTGCCAGAAGAAGCTGTCATGAATCCAGCTCTGCCAGACTGGGAAAATAATTTTGAGACCAAGTCTCACAGATCAGCCCCCACTCAGGCCAAAAGTGAATGGCAGTGAGGACACTCCTCTTTACGGGTGTTAAAACAGTCATCTCTAGTAGTGACAGAAAGGTAGGACTTGGGAACAGTCACATTTATGTTTTAGCAGAGGTGACCATTTCAAACTTCAAGCTTTGTCAAGCACAGTGTTGAAGCCATAGAGTTTCCAGATGATTCTGGTGGAGAACTCCCACACATAGAATTGACTTGAATCAATAACTTGGACAAAGAAAGAGTCCAAGAGCCCCTCTTGAGAAGAAATACAGGTATTGAACCACTTCAGCTTGTGTTGCGCATGAAATGCATTTATTTCAGCTTGCCAAATTTGTCTGTACATGTCTCCAAAGCACTAGGGCTACACCTCTCTGACAAAATGTCTTACACAATACAGCAAACATCGCCTCATATTCTTCTCTGTCATGGAATTACTCAGTAAAAGCCAGAAAGACTATATGATGAAAGACTATATTATTTTGGGTAGGCAAGTCAACCAAATCCTTGGTATTGGGAATGCAGTGTTAGTGCTGGAGTTCCTCTCCACAGATCAGGTTTTCAATTAGAGGAAGGAAGACATCCACAGAGAAAAAGCTGAAGACACAACACACAAAAAAAAAGATGTTGAATTTGCAACAGTAGCATAAAAATATATTTGCCCTGGGTCACAAGGACTTCATCAGGAGAGGATGCAAAATGCCACACAGTCTTAAATACCAAGTTCTATAGCAAACTTATCTTTCCACTGCAAAATAATGATGACGTGCTAGATAAATGTACATAGAAAGGACATAGATATACTGGACCAAGTCCAGAGGAGACCACAAAATTGATAAAGGGACTGGAACACCCTTCCTATAGAGGCTTGGGGCTGTTCAGCTTGGAGAGGAGAAGGTTGTATGGAGATCTCAGAGCACCTTCCAGTATCTGAAGGAGCTATAGGGAGTTGGAGAGGGACTTTTCATCTTGAAACTGCAGTGACAGTACATGGGGGATTAGATTTAAACTAACAGAGGGGAGGTTTACATTGGATATTGTGAAGAAATTCTTCCCTGTGAGAGCAGTGAGGCCCTGGCACAGGTTGCCCAGAGGTTGTGGCTGCCCCATCCCTGGAATTGTCCAAGGCTGGGCTGGATGCAGCTTGGAGCAGCCTGGGATAATGGAAGGTGTCCCTGCCTATGGCAGGGGGTTGCAACAAGGTGGTCTTTAAAGTCCCTTTCAACCCAGATCATTCTGTGGTTCTATGTAAAACATAGCTTGACAAGTTTCAAGGAACTTTTAATACATTCACTGAACATAAAATTCCTGGTGAACAATTTTCCAAGTCTGTGAGTGAAGCTTGAGGAAGCAAAAAAGCAAAAACTGGGGGTAGCAGGTTACAAAAAGCCTCTCAGAAGAAAAAAACCAAACAACTTTTAATGCATTTTCTAAGTGTGTCTCAGTCTCACCTACCACAGCCCAACTGTATTACACAGTTGATGTTTCTGCCAGCCTTAAGAGTTGCTGGATCCAGGCTCCCACAGCATTATGTAATTTACTTCATTTTAATCCTGATAAGGAAATTCTTGGAAGTCACTTAAAAACCAGTAACTATGGTGCTAATCTGTTTCATTTTGATGCAATGGAGTCCTGAAGGCAGCCAACATGAGAGAGATGATGCCCAGTGATAGATCCTTCCCATGTGTTTTCCTATTCCTTAGGGTAAACTAAGTTTTGGAAACTTAAGCTTAGAGCATTTTTTTTATTCATATCTGTCATGTTAGTGGTCAGCATTACTATTAAAGACTAAAGTTTCAAATCACATATTTAATCTGAAGAAGTCATACACCTGCTGAGATTTTTCTCCCTAGGTTAAAAAAAAGCGCTAAATAAGCCACTTTCTGTTATGTTTTAGTGTGAGTACACTTGTTCCATTTATCTTAATTTCCTTTGACAGAACTAACTAATTTCAGCTTTTGAAAATTATCACCTTGTGATAGTTGTAACTTTTAGGACCTACTTTTTTGGACAATTTTGAACATTTTGCTAATTTTGTCCCATCTTTTGCAACCACTCCTTGTACAACTCCATTTAAATCCTTTTTACAGATTCTCTAGTCTGGGTTCATTACTATTGGACTTGAGTGACCTGAGCTGCATGCAGCATGTAAGAGTGCGTGCTATGGAAACTATTATCCCTTATTTACAATCAGTGACTTACCAGTTTAATATTAATAATCTCTAAAGGCATGGACACAGACTCCACCCTGAATTAGTGCATCATTTAGTGCAGTAAATGGAGAAAGGATAGGAGCAATACAAGCTGGGCCTATGTTAGCTTCATTTCTGTGGGTAAAATTAAAACAGATGCTTGACTGTGTTCTTCATGGATCAATGGCAAGTGTATTTTTAATTCTGAAAACAGTTTTGCCCCTAGTGAATACTCTAAAACAAACTAAATGAAAATAACCTCAAAGATTTTCTTTTCCCTCTCTTCAGCAGCAGAAAGACTGAGAGCCCTCCTGCTGGAGTGGCAGGAGCTGCTGGTTAAAACTGAGAACCGAGCCCAGCCACCAGTCCTTCAATGTGACTTAGGCGGATAATTAGTCAAGTAACAATTCCACTGTTGAAAAGCCTGTGAGGCTGGGATCAAACCAACTCAGCACTGCAGGCAACTGTCAGGAGATAAAAAGATAAGATGAATGAGTTTGTATTGTACTTGGAATGCACAGAGCCCAGCAGAGATGCAAAATATTATTACTAAATGCACTGAGGGCTCTATTGTAAGGAGACTTCCTGCAAAAGCAACTGAAACTCCAGAGACCTGGATGGGTCACAGAGATAAATGATGTCAGTAAAGCAGTACTGGTTCTGGGCTACACCCTGCTCCATTGTAACAGTGTCCCTTGGGCAAGATTTATACCCGGTTGCCATGGCCATAGCAACACCGGTTATGACAAATAAAAGAGTTCCCTTGTGCCAGGTTGGTGAAGCTCAGAGAAGCAGTCTCTGGGTTTCCATCATAGCAGGGTGCTAGGTTGTGATCTAGCAGTGCAAGAGAGCTTGGGGGCTGCCCAGTGGAGAGGTTTGAGGTAGTCAGTGGGGTGACAGGAATGCTGGGCCCATCAGGACTCCAAACACTCAATTGCACAGCAGAAGAAGATATATGTGCCCACCAAAATGTTCCAGAGCCCTTTGGTGGCTCATTTCTTGCATGGTGCCCTCCTACCCCTCAGAGGGCTGCTTTGCTCTGGTCACCAAGGTGAAGCATGTGCTGGAGCAGATCCATGGATGCAGGATCCAACCTGCTCCAAGGCTGAACACCCACTCGTGGGCAGCAGGTTACGCCCAGCACTTTGATGGCTGAGTTGCTGTGTGTGCAAATTTTCCCAGGATCATCTGGACAGATTTTCTCAACCCCTTGAGCACAAAGCTTGTACGTGGGAACAGTGCCACTAGGACAAATTTCTGCTCAGGTGACTTATTCACATTTAGCATTGCAGTTGTCTGTTCTGACAGAGCCACTACAGGTTCTCTCCCAGAGCAAGTTTAGCTGATGATTCAAACATGTAAAGGCAGAAGCAAAAGGATTACTTAGAGATGATGATGGAATCAATCATATATCCAAAGTGCAATCCAGAATTCAGCTTTGTTAAGGAATGAGTCCAGAGCAGGGACACCAAGGTGATTAGAGGGATGAAGCGGCTCTGCTGTGAGGAAAGGGATTGTTCAGCCTCAGGGTGACCCAACTGTGACTTTCCAGTGCCTGAAGCAAACCTACTGGAAATATGGAGACAGACTCTTCACAAGGCCCTGGAGTGACAGGACAAGGCAGAATAGCTTCACATTGATAGAGAGAAGATTTAGATTGGATATGAGGAGGAAATTGTGATGGCAGGGATGCCCTGGCACAGGTTTTCCAGAGAAGCTGTGGCTGCCCCATCCCTGGAAGTGTCCAAGGCTGGGCTGGATGCAGCTTGGAGCAACCTGGGATAGTAGAATGTATCCCTACCCATGGCAGGGGGCTGGAACTGGATGATCTTTTCAAGTCCCTTCCAACCCAGACCATTCTATGACACTATAATTCTTTTACATTGTGCTTTTAGAGTTCACTTTCTTTCACGTCATGTTCCTGTGCCATGAGAAGTTCTCATCAGAATATCTTGCACCTCATACTTCTCTTCTGAGATGCAGAGACAAAAAGAAACAATGGCTAGCAGCTACCATAAGGTCACTGGGGTGGGTTTTTAATGCCAGGCAGGCTCCTTTGTAACCCTTTGACACACTCTGCTGCTGTGGTGCTGCAAATGAGTACCAGGCTAATTGAGAACACAGGCCTAAAAATAGATGTGTCTGGGAAGTGATGATTTTCCCACAGAAGCATCAGGTTTTCATAAAAGAAAAAAACCTCTAAAATGTGGAAGTTTTAAGTACAGTGCAGAAATATTTTTAACTTAAGGTTAGTTAGACTTAATTAAGTTTAACTTCTGGTTAAACTTAGGTTTTATGTTCTTCTTTTTGACCAGCACTGAAGATTTTAGTTGGGATTTCCTTTTACCAAAAATACTGTTCCCCAAATAAAACCACAGCTACTGATAAAATTTTTTTTTTTTTAATCATTAAGCTTACATTTTCCCTTAATCTGCTAGGTAATCTGCTTTCCTGCTTCTTTCATTTTTCTGTTTTCTGCCCTCTCCTTGTCATGTGCAGCCCACTGGGTGGTACTTACATGATAACCAGTCCAACTAAGGGAGACCAGTGCTTTCATCTTCATCAGTTCTTCCCTCACTGGTTTTTCTTTTTGTCCTTTTTTGTAACTGCTTTGCCCATTTATCTTTATCAGAACTTATCTTTCCTTTATCTTTTCCATATCATATTCATCTCCTGCCTTTTTTATCCAGCAGTTAGATATCTCTAATAATCTTTTGTTCCTTCCTGCTTCTATCTTTATTTTTTTCTGGCACCTTTATTACCTGTGCTTTCATTTCTTTATCTTCTCTCTGGATATTAATGTATGTTGGCATTCTTTCTCACCTGTATCTCTGAGTACATACTCCATAGGACATTAAAAAGAATAAACAATTTTAAATCACACTACTACAAGAGCTCAAAAACTAAATATTATTCTATTAATTTTATATATGGAAAAAAACTAAAGGCAGAAATATTTATTAATTCTTCAATAGATCTGATTTTTTTCATCCTATCCTGTGGTCAGGACTTCTGCAGGCCTCAACCCTATTTTATTCTTTGTCTTCCATCACTTGAATCTTGTCCCACCTACATTTTCACATGGAGAACACCAGGCAACAGCAACAGAAGCATTGGGCCTGAGGGGAGCTGGATAAGAAAGAACCACTTGCAGCACTGTATATGGCCATATGGTGAGAAATACAGAAAAAAATAGTTGTGAAGAACAAGAAAACTTCATTCCACAGAGCCACTGATTCACAAGATGGGTCAGGTTGGAAGGGACACAGAGGGTCATCTGGTCCCACCTCCCTGCTCCAGCAGGGCCATCCCAGAGCACAGGGCACAGGATTGTGTCCTGATGGTTCTGGAATATCCCCAGTGAGGAGACTCCACATGTGCTCCAGACTCAGTCACTGCACAAGACAGAAGTTCTGCCTCATGTCCAGGTGGAACTTCCTGGGATCTGTCCCTGCCCATTCCTCTGGTGCCATTGCTGGGCCCCCCAGAGCAGAGCCTGGGCCCTGCTCAAAGCCTTCCCTGCTCACAGGGACACCCAGGGCTTAGGGCCCCTCTCAGCTGGGGCTCCTCTTGAGGCTGAACAGCCCCAGCTCCCTCAGCCTTTCCCTGCCAGAGATGCTGAACACAGCACTCCAGATGTGCCTCACGGTGCTGGGCAGAGGGGCCGGATCTCTCCCTGACCTGCTGGCACTGCTCTTCCCAATGCACTCCAGGACACCATTTGCCTTCTTTGTCCCCCAGGGCACTGCTGGCACATGGAGAGCCTGTTGTCCACCAGGACCCCCAGGTCCTTCTCGGCAGAACTGCTGGCCAGCAGGTCACCCCCAGCCTGGGCTGGTGCATGAGGCTATTCCTTCTGATGTGCAGAATCCTGCAGTTGCCCTTGTTGAACTTCAGATACATTCCTCCTCGGAGACATGGAAAGATACAGGCTATGCAGGTCATTGTACCTGCAGAAGACTTCATAAATGGTAGAATGAGCTGGGCTACTGGGACAGTAATCAGCCTGCTTAAGAATGGATCAAGAGACACACAGCATTTTCATCTGGGTTGCTGAATGGTTGGAGGCTGAGTTTCAGATTCACCAACCTGGTTGTTTTTACAGTTTGGGTTTGGGTTTCAGATGAGTTTGGGTTTCAGATGAGTTTGGGTTTCAGAATGAAAGCTGGCATAATGGTAGCAGGTCTGTGAGAAAAGACGAGGAATTTGTCCATGCTTCAGGGTGAGAAAGGTTAGTACTTGAAGACTTCAAATTACTTACATATGCATGATGTGTGTCAGTAGAGAATTTTTTAAATCATAAAACTAAAGTATGTATTTGTGTCCAGTCTGTTGGGCTTGCAAGTACAACAGATCTAGGAAGTTCTGTTTCTGCAAATGAGAGAAATTTAATAAAATTTGGAATGACTTCCAAGCAAAGTTGACTAACTTTGAGAGGCCTCTGCAATTCTTTTTTGTGTTAAGACCATGTATTAATTATAGGTCTTCTATTTCTAATGCAAGCTCCCTTCTCATCTCCCCAGAATGAGCTCAGTATAATTTCAAGGAAAAGAGATAGTCTAAGCACAAGCATAGCATGGGTTCTGTGCTTTTTCTCATCTTTTCTGGGAAGCTCAGACATTTCCAAAGGAGGTGGGTGGGAGAAAGTAACATTCCTTAGGCTGTTCAGTCCTGCCCTTGCAGGGCACAAGCTTGGGCTCAGCAATCTGTCCAAAGCACCCAGGCCATGTTTGTGGAGGCCTCAGGAAGCAGAGTGAACATCCAGAGTGAGCTCTCCTTGAGCCTTGAGCATGGCATCCATCCCACAAATCCCACGGCAGACCCCCTAAACACAGTTCTCCTGTGGGTCATCTGGATGTGTTGGCACTGCCAAGGCTTTGTTCTGTGCCATCCATCCTGATCAGGGCTCAGCCCTGTCAGCTCCCATCTGCTGCGCAGGTTTGGGCTTGAGTGGATCACCAGAAGGAGGCAAAGCAGGAGGAGACTGGACTGGTAACTCAGTGGGCAGAATTCTTCTCTCTGAGTCAGGCCTGAGTCAAAGGATGCTAAGGGGTACTGTGCTGCTCCAGCTGCTGGGTTTGGGACACAACTGAGCAACCAAACTCCCAACCACAGATTTATTCAGGAGCATCTGTGGTCATTTCTCAGCAGCTGTGGCATTTACCCACTATCTTGACCACATTCCAGTGTGGACAATGTATTTCACTCACCCTCAGCTCCCTCTTTTACCCTAGCGAAACACTTCATTCTTCACTATTGCAGCACTAATGCATCAATAAAGATATGCAGTATTTCATGTGGTCTTTTAGCTTTAATATTGGCCAAAAAGGCCTGCACATACATTACAAAACTTTTCTCCATATGCCTCTTCTGTGCATATCAAGGGGTATCCTGGTCATCCTGCTCAAAAATGCACAGTACTTCCACAACTGTTAATCAGGAATCTGCATAGATAAATAGAGCATCACATGTCTCACAGCCCAGTTTATCTCAGGGCAAATAATACAAGGGGATAGCTATTGATGTAAAAATGCAAGGTCCTTTTTCACCATCGCTTCACAGCCAAGTGCAAGTATTAGTGTCATGGAGGCAACACCCTTCAGGACTGATGATTTCTCTTGGTCTCAGAAGGTCCAAATTCTTCACCATGTCCTCTTGCTATTCCACAAACAACAATCCACATTGTTGCTTGTGGAATCTGCAAAACAACAATGACTTCTGAAGACAACCAAGTCTGCAGAGTTTGTGCTTGAGCTCACTTTGGAATCACAGAATATCTGTAACTGGAAGGGACTCCCAAGGGATCATTCAGTCCAACCCCTGGCCCTGCACAGGACACTGCAGCAATCCTACCCTGTGCATCCTTGAGAGCACTGTCCAAGCACATCTGCAGCTCTGATTAGCCTGTTCAGTGCCCCACCACCCTCAGAGGGAACCACCCTAATCCTCCCCTGGCACAGCTCCAGCAGTTCCCTCAGGTCCTGTCCCTGGTCACACAGAGCAGAGATCAGGGCCTGCTCCTTCTTTTACCATTGTGAGGAGGCTGCAGAAGTGCTGTGAGCTCTGACCTCAATCTGCTCTTCTCCAGCTGAATAGACCAAGTGCCCTCAGCTGCTTCTTGTATGGCTTCCCCTCCAGACCCTTCAGCATCTTCGTAGCCCTTTCTTGGACACTCTATAATAACTTTATATTTTTTTTTTTTTTTATAATGAGGTGCCCCAAACTGCCCCAGGACTCACTTTGTCCCTGCGTTGCTTGCTTCCCATGGCTGATGTGCCTCATTTCATGCCTCCCAGTGATGGAGGCTGTGTGCCAGCATTGAGACACACACATGCTGTCTGATACTTGCTTTGTTTGATACATAATGACAGCTCTTTATAGGTGTCTGAGAAAAATTAATGAATGAAGAAGCAGTTCCTGGTGGCCTCTGCCAGCTATTGACAATACCAAATAATTTGCTTTTCCTGAAACAGATCTGATGCCGCTTATGGATGATGCGGCACGGAGGCATCATGTCAATCAATAAAAATAAAAAGTTGCTGAAGGGCAGGAACAGCAGCTGTGAGATTTCTTACTACTTTTCATTCACAGGGAAATGGTATCAGACTCTGCTTATTGGCTTGTGTGATTTACTGTGACATTTATGTCCTTCTTCAGCAAGGACTTGCAAAAGCAGATTGATTTTAGACAGCTAAAAGCTTTTAAAGGTGGAAGACAAGCAGTTCATTCATAAAAACTTCTTTTTTTGAACCTTGTTTAACACCTAAGCTTTTTCCAGGGCAGCTGGTATGGACTCCTTTACATTCAGGAAGCAGTGCACACCGAGCATGGGATGCCCCAGGTGCTTTTACAGAAAAGGCTGTTGGAAAACACCTCTGGTGCTAAGTAAGCAAGGAGAGAATAAGGGATATTGTCTAACTTCAGTGTTCCCATGTTAGTCATGTTCTTTTGCCTGAAAGTAACCTAATAGATGTAGTTAGGTAATACTAGGATTAAAAATAACAACAAACCAAACAAAAAAAACCAAACAACAACAACAAAAAAAAAAACCAACAACAACAAAAAAA
>VWZN01000367.1:13356-25946 GCA_013396955.1 Regulus satrapa | reverse complement strand
ATCTTTACCAAAAACAAATCCTGTAAAAAAAAAAAACACTTCTAAATTTCTTTGTTAATAGCAGAACTAAAAATAAAAAGTCATAATAATCTAGCACTACACATAGTACTTTTCATTTTAATATTTGCGAAAAGCCAACTATTTAATAGATATTTATAACAGAAAGAAAGAAGAGTGTTGGGGGAAAGAGAAGTGTTCTACAGGTTTTATTCTGATTCTCATAAGCTTGTTAAATCTGTCAATAAAGTTTTCTTTATTCCTTTTGAAGTTTTAAGCCTGTTTTGCTCTTTCCCCTGGTCTTATCTCACAGTAAGAAAAGAAGTAATTCTAACAAGTACACGAGCATTTAGTCACCACTGAAACCACCTCATTCATTAGTGGCATTGGCCAGGAAAGCTCAAAATTGGAAAACCAAAACCTCTACAATTGATACAATTTATACGTAAGAAATATGTATATTATGTATATGTATAATATGTATATATGGATACTGTGGTTGGAGAGTTCCTGTTGTGTCAGGCAATTGATCTGCATAGACTCCATCAATCAGAAGGCTAAATATGATTATTTATTAAGATCTTTATGAAGAGTGAGAGAGCAATACATGCTGGCAGACAAGTAGGCAGGCAGCAGCAGCAGACAGTGCAGCTAGCAGTCTCTGTCCAAAATATCCAAGGCATATTGATAAGACACTTAGCATACATTGGCTAAATTCTAAAAACATCTCTATTGTTATGGAGAATTCTCCCCAGTTCTCCAAAACATCCCAGAGCCAAGTCTGGCTTATGTGGCAACGGGATACAATTCATGATTATGTGCTAAAGCAATAGCAAAACGTTAAAAAAAAAACTTAGCAATTTACATCAAAGTGATTTGAACAAGAAAAACTAATTAAGTCATATTTTCTTTTGTCTCATGTCCATATTTTGCTTTAAAACTCAGCAATCTTGTTTTATACTGATTTCATGGTGTATTCCTATAATGACATGAATCACGATGTAACATCTCACAGGTTTTTTCATCTAACCCTCCTGTTCTGTTTTTTGGCATTACTTGCTCATACTGTCCTGCTTGGTGCAGTAGGACCAAGAATCCTCTTGTTCTGAAAGCATGGAGATGGTTTAGGTATAAGATTTGGCCAGTGCAGCTTCAATTAATTGTGTCAATCATGGTAATAATCAATCCTGAGGGAGCAATTCACTGGGGAAGGGCCGAGAACTGCACATCAGAAGGTCTGAGGTGAGAAGGCAGAAGATCCAGACTTGGGGGAGGGTGGTCTGTCTAGCACAGCTGGATAGGAGAGTACAGATGGGACTGCATGGAAAGTGGGAGCAGGATTCAGGACTCAGGATATTCAGAATGAAGGCAATAGCAAGGATGTGGTTTTCTCAGCTAAGATAAAATGACTTTTAGCTGGGAAGCCATTAAAGGTGATGGCACTCTCATTTCTTTTTTCCAGATCTGGCTGCTTGTGCCCACTGTGCTGTAGCTCTGTGGGATCTCAGGCTGTGACAGAGTCAGCAGAATGTGGGAACGAACCTGGCTGAAAACAAATAATTTACTCTCAAGGATGCTGGCACACAGGAAGGAATGTCTTCAGCCAGAGAGACGGGGAAATCCATAACATTTCCAGCATTCCCGTTCTGGAACCATCAGGCCAAAACAGCTGATGGATCAGCATGAGAAGGCTGGCACCCATCCTGCTGCATGTGCTGAAAGAGGCTGCAAACAAGCAAAACACACTTAAAAGCCTGAGTAGGCCTGGGCAAAACTGAGCAGTCACTTCCCTCCCTCAAGTTGCTGCTCTTCAGAGACTGTGGGTTGCACAAGTCATGGCAGAGCGCACAAGGAGGTCAAACAGGCAGCCTGGGAAGAAGGAGCTGCAGAAGGTGGTCCACAGGCTCCAGCCTCCTCATTTCTGCTCTGAATATCAATAGTCACCACCACCACCACCCCCAGCAGCTTCCCCACAGGAAGCAGCACTAGGGCAAGCACACATATTTCTGACTGGATATAACTAAATTGGGCAGGGGAAAGAAAAAAGGAAAAATTACTCTTAAATTAATAATTTTTTAAAAACCAAAAAAAAAAAAAAAAAATACCCAGCTTACTTTAAACTCCTTTAAATGGAGTGATAGAGATATATCCCAGCAGGCAAGATTAGCGAGACAGATAGATTACAGGCAGAGAGATTTCATCAAAAAAGGGGAAACTCCTCAAAGTATTATTTTCCAAATATTGGCTATGTGGCTTTACTGAATGGATACCCCAGGAGGTGAGCTAAATCCTCACCTGGAGAAATGGAAAAGCTCTCCCACCGATGGGGCTAAGGACTCATCCCAGCTGAGACCCGACCCAGTGTGCTGATGGCAGGAGACGAACTTTACATGAGTCTTCTGCTGCTGCTGCTGCTTCTGCTTCTGCTTCTTGTTGTGAGCCCACAATCAACTCCTGCACAGGCAGAGGTCAGGGGGCCATGGACCTTTGAGGCCTCCTCAAAAGTTCAACGCCAAGACATCTTCCCTAAACTGCATTCAGTCACCCCTGCCCTGATCAGCTGCGTTTGTTAGAAGTGCCGGCTGTCCCTAGGACAGGCACTGTCACACTGGTGAATTGCCCTCCCTTTTTCACAGAATGATGTTTGTTTGGGGTTTTTTTTGTTGTTGTTGTTTTTTTTTTTNTTTTGGTTTTTTTTGTTTTTGTTGTTTTTTTTTTTTTTTTCCCCCTCAGGAGCTATGATGTGGAGAAGTAACGACCAAATGTCCCCACACCCACCCTGTTGCCCATAATCTGCCCCAGAGGGTTTCAGCACTTTGTAGGGTTTCACCTCCTACAGCGGAGTTAATCCCTCTTCACTTGCATTTCCTTCCATGCCGACTTTGCTCTCCTCTGTGAGTTTAGTTGGAGCCAGATCACCTTGCCCCTGCCCCCCTCCCCTGGCTCCCCTTCCCTGGAAGCAGGAACTGGAGTGACCCCAGCAGGCCTCAGGAGAAGAGAGACAATCAGCGAGCCCCCAGTGGCTGCCGTGGTTCTTGCTGTCGCTGTGCACCAGCACAAGCAGGAAATTCCAAGATGCGATCATAGCAGCTCTGTGAAGACAGGAAAGTGGTTATAAATGCTATGTGCCTCAAAGAGAGAAGAGAGAGAGAAAGAAGAAACCACAGTCTGGCTGCAGCTGCACCTCATGCTTAATTGATTAATATGTTGTTTAGAAACATTTGCTGTGGTATCCATGCATAGGTAGAGGAGAAACAAACACACCGATGGGACTGCTTTATCTCCAGCCAACACAAACAGAGGCTACTTCCAGCGTGGTTACAAAGTCCTCCTACAAAAGGGAACAGAGATAGAGGTTTCTTCCTCAGAGGTGTCTACATTGCACATTCAGGGAGAGAAAAATTTGCTAGGGCATATGGCATGACCATCCACATGTGGGATCTAGGCTTTTAAATGTTAAAGTCCTCAGAGCTTCAAATACAGCATCTTTGTTAAACACCAATACTACTTAGCAGACAGATATATCTCATCATCATCATCATTTTCCTCAGTCTTCTGGCCTAAATTGTCTCTGTTATGATAAAGTGCTGCATAAACATCTGTTTTCCCAAAGAGGAGGGAGCAAGTATTCACAAGCAGACCTATCATGACAGTAAATGGCAGAATGAACAAAGTTAAAAGTTCTCTGAAATGTTTATTTACTGGTTCAATGGCCAGATTCTCCATACAGTCCAATGTCCAGATATGGTTCAGTTGGAAATTATTGGATTGGTTGAGGTGCAGAGATACAAAAAGAAAATATTACTCTTAAATCATAGAATGGATTGTGTTGGAAGGAGCCTTAAAGATCATCTCGTTCCAACTCCCTGCCATGGGCAGGGATGCCTTCCACTATTCCAGGTTGCTCAGAGCCCTATCCAGCCTGGCTTTGGACACTTATTGGTGCCTCCCTAGCCAGTTTGACCCAGCCTTCCATGCTGTTTTACCAGATGGAGCTATGTGTTCCCAGCACATCTCCATATCTCCCTGGTGAGTCCCTTGTTCTAGATGCTTTAGGAGATGGTGCATCCCTGAGCTTCTCTCTCACACTCCTTGCTGCAAAGCTGAATGGATCCTTTTCTGCCCCAGTCTGAAAAGGCACCATAAAACATAGAATCTGGCCTTGTTATTGATATCTGACATTCCTTATTTTCATTATCAAAAGGTTTTCTTGAAGCCTTGAATTTGCTACAGTGGGTATCCTTTCAAAATCTGCCAAGTTTGCTGTAGAAAAACAGATAATATTACCTTATCTTGTGCTGCTCTTCCCACTTCAGCTGAAAACTGCTGAGGATGTTTAGGGAAAGGCTAAGATAAATGTTCCTCAATATCAAAATAAACAATAGAGGCTAATGTGCAGCTTGTAGTTTTCATGCTTATATTGGATTCCGGTTTGAATTTAAAGAGAGCTGCCCCAGAGCTTTCAGGCTGTGGTTCCCAAGTCCAGAAGGATCAAGGGGCAGAAGTGAGGGCATATTCATGTACATGGGCACACACAAATAAAACAGTTTCCCTGCCTAAAGTCTCTCTTTTGGCATGAAAGCATGTTGCCAACACTCAGCAAATAATAGCAACAGTAGAAGAATTCTTGCACAGGATAATTCCCCAGCCACAAAAATTACTATAACTATTCACCAGTCTCTGGTCTGGCAGGGTAAAAGGAAGAAGCTTAACTTGCTACACAAGAGAAAAAGATAAATTCTCCAGGGCAGTCCTTTAGTGGTCCAAAGGGATCATAGTTTTCTTGCTTTGAACTGTGTACAAAGGAAAGAGTGAAGTCCAGAGCCAGCCCACTGAGTATTCAGGCCTAGAATTTGAAAAGGCCAGATACTGAATCCTTAATGTTTAGTCCCTCATGCCATGTTTTTGCTCCCACAACAAGCTAGTAGTGTCCAAGGCCAGATGGGGCTCTGAGCAACCTGGTCCAGTGGAAGGCCATGCCCATGGCAGGAGGTTGGAAAGAGATGATATTTGAGGTCTCCTCCAACCCAAAGCACTCTGTGATTCAATTTGGTGCATCAGGAGATGAGTATCATATACCATCCTAGCAAAAACCATTTGGGGAGTGGCAGTCTAGGAGAACAAGATGAAGGCAAATGATAGGTATTTCAAGCCAAAATTCACCATTTCATAGCTAAGTGAACAGAGAGAACATAAAATGCTCTTTGCCTTGTCAAACATATAACATGACCTACTCTATGGCCTAATCCTGGAACTCCCACAGGATGCAATTTGATGCCTTAATTATCCTGTTCCTATTGAAAGGGCATCTATGAAGCACCTGATGCAAGACACTCTTGGTACAATCTGGAGCAAAAACAAAGGAGAAAGACCTACACAATTCTGGAGGCAATGATGCAAAACACAGCCGTGCAAAGTGGCTCATTTGACCTCTTTCTCAGAAACATCTCAGTATGTTAAGGCACTGCCTTGATGGCTTGTTACTCCTGCAGTGCCTGAAAGACTGAGTTGCTGGAACCTTCTTTCAGACATGTTTCATTTTGCAGTCAAATCTAAGTGTTTGGGTTCAGTTTCAGGTGTTGCAAATACAATGTCACCTGTGGTTCTGCAGAAAAAGCAGGAGACAAAAGCAGGTGGTGGTGGTGCCTCAGCTCCGCAAGACAAAACACTGACTGGTTTCTCCTCTCACTTACATGGAAGTAATTCCACTGCTTTCAACAGACTATCCCTGTCAGTTCCAAGTTGGGTCTGTTGACCTTGCTGGGTCTATTTTCTGCCAGTGTTGTTGCTGAGGTTACAGGATGGAGCAGTGATTGTCAGGAAAATCTCCACAATACCACTGGACATGGACACTTGAGGCCCCCCATGAAATGTGACTTCAGAACAGTGTTCCTTTGGGAATATCTGGTGGTAGTTTCTTACAGAGGCACCTAGCCTTTGTTTTTTATACCAAGCCCACTGAGAGTGCATGAAGAAACCGTTTCTGAGCTTCCAGGATTTCTGTTGAGACTGAGCACAGGCCTGAAGACTAAGCCCTAGGGATGCATGCTGAAATCATAGGTATTCTGGGTGAAAAACTCTTCCCTGGCAAGGTTGATGAGTAGGAGGATTCTGATATAACAGTTTTTGTAGGGTTTTACTTCTAAATAAATTCAAGGGAAACAGGTACAAAATCAGGCTTGCTGAACTAGCACAGCCATGTGTCTAAAATTGAGGAAATTACACATCCTGATTTCCAAGCCATGGAAATGGGGATAAAAGGAGGGCAGGAAAATTTAATATTTTCATAGAAGAGGCAGTCTGTCATTTTTCTTGCCTGGCAGATGAGTTTGACCACTTTTCTTTACTTCTGGACCACAGCATTAAAGATAATCAAGTGTAAACAACATAGTTTTAGTGCAGCTTCTGTCTCTTTTCTGTAGGATGGAAAGTGTTGTGAAATTAGCCTCTGTCATGCCAGGCACTGAAGAAAACACTTGTTGATAAAAAGTGCCTGTTTCCAGGCTTTCAGACTAAATAACACCAGACCACAGGTGAGGGGGAAGGAGAAGCCTGGACAAGAGATTTGACGGAGTTCCTGCAGCAAGTCCATGCTCAGGGTGGAACTGAGTCCAAACACATCACACCTTACTTGTAACTATCAAGGTGAAGCTGCTCCCCAGCTCATCTTGCACTGATCAGATTATGGTTTTCCTGCCTGTTACTGTAGCACACAAGCAGGTTTGTAAGGCATGAAAATTATGGCTTCATAAATATGATCCAATATCTATTTACTGGCCACCTGATCTCTCCTGTGTACTCAGGATTACCAGGATTCAGGATAACCTAAGAAAAACTGCACACGCTCATTTTGCCTCATTTCTGAAGTCCTGGGTGTGTTTATCCTTAACCATAATCCTTTCCTTTATCTTAGGCTGTCAGAATAGGAGTTTAGAAACAAAGGTACAGCCAGTTTTGGGTTTGTTTGGGTTTTTTTAAAATACAGCTTGATAGGGTTAAAATTCAGAACACTGACCCTCCAATTTTCACAAAGTGCTGTGATTGCCTTGTCAGCTTTGCACTGTTTTATGCTAAAATCCATAGACCCATTCTAATTTCAGAGAGAAAAAAGGAACTGCCTTCCATTCCACAGCAGGAGGGGTGAAAGCACAGGTAAGCTGATAATTTTTTACCAGAAGTATTTGTATGGTTGAAGATTCTTTACCAGAAATATTTGTGCTAAAGACTCTTGTGGATTTTGTACCACTCGAGTTGCTTTTGCTTACAAAACTGAAGTTGATGCAGGGATTGATGTGTTGTTATTCTCAAGGATGTAATGAGGACGAGCAAAAGGAATTTGAAGGTGACTCACATGCCATTATCTGTACTGTATTTATCTAGTGCCAGTCACAGACTCCACAGCTCTGCTGGCTGCCTGAGGACTGGGAAGAAACAGTCTTCACAACTACTGTGATTTATCACTCACACTGTAAAGTTTAATTTCACTTTTGAAGGCACTGCCCTGGTTGAAAAAAAAGGAGGCTGGACAAGCATGCTTATGCTTGTAGTGGTATTAGAAGATTTCTCAAGTACCTGTGGGCAGGTGTGGCTCACATACTTGTGTTAATCGAATCACCATCTAGGGTCAGGAAGGAATTTTGCCCTGGGTCACACTGGCAGGGATGATTGTGTTGTTTTTGTTTCCTTTGTGTCCAAGTGTTGTGGTTGGCTTTGTAGATTATCTACTGTCATCTTAAGAAATGCTAATGGCCCAGGCTTTAGGTCCACAAGTGGAATTGTAGATCCAACCCTGCAGGTCTCAGGCCTGCTTCAGGGAATGACTGCAGCCACTTTTGGGTTCCTCTGCAGAGACTCCAGCACAAGGCATCCTCAGGGCTCTCAGCATCCTTCAGACTGCCCTGTGGTCTGGGTATCTCCACCTAGCAGAATCCCTGTAAGTATGCAGTTTGGAAATCTAGGCATGCTGGAACTCTCTCTTGGTTCTTTCCCTGTAGTGCAGCAGGTTTTTTAGATTGTTTTGGGTGATGGAGCACCTTGTGATGAGGACTGGAACTTGTCAGCCTGCAGAATACTTATGATTGGGATGCCCTGTAGCTGTGGAAATGGATGACATTTCCTGGATGGTACAGCACTGTCACTTGGTTTCCTGCGTTGCTGGGGTGGGGAGGTGTTGGTGCTGTTCACATTTTTTAGTAGAATTGAAAATACCAGAAGGTTTACATTAAACAATTACTGTTCCCATACCACTTATGTGGGATGACTGGAATCAGATTAGGGGCCTGGTTGCACGATCCAAGAAAGCCAGAATGTGAGAGCATCACTTTGGAGAGATGGCAGTCTCAAAAGCAGATTAAAACAGCAAGTCGCCTGGAGAGTAGCTTGTGTGATGTTGGTATTAATAGGATGAAAACAACCAGAAAGTCAGGGGCATTCTTCTGAGGTACTGAAAAACCTTAATAAGGCCCTTAATTATGTAATAACTTCTTTGCAAGCAAACACATACCTATTATCATTAACTTAGAGTTGATATCCCACTGACATGAACAATTTAGAGAATTCCAAGTGTTATGCAGTGCTCCTGCCAGCTCAGAATAGGCTGATATGGCTGCAGCTACCTATTTAAGAAGATCAGCCTGATGTTATATGCATAAGAATTTAAAGTGACAAAACCACTTGCCACATCCAGGAAATTATCATTAAAAATTAATTACTGCACATTCTTTTATTAGCTATGTGGTTAACATATAAGTGCTACAGTCAATGCCAAATCCAAAGTGAGATGCCCTGGAATATATATTTCTCTAGGTTTTCCAGGTTCTTAGGATCACAGAATATGCTGAGTTGGAAGGGACTCATCAGGACCATCAAATCCAAGAATCACATAATGTGTCTTCCTTGGATGTGTAGAGAAAATGTCTCATTATCCAGTCTGGGGAAAAAAGAAAAAAAAAAAAAAAAAAGAGGCATCTCGAGTACAATGCGCATGATTATTCTTAAGTGGGCATCCCCTAGGAATGACGACAAGGAAATCTTTGCTTGCCTTCTGTTGCCTATACACAATTCCAGCAGTTCTCTATATCTGTGTTGGTCATTACTCTGAGACATCAGACTAAAGAAGCCGAAAAACACGGGCTTCACTCTCAGTTGAGGTTCTCCTAATCCAGAGAGGAGCCCTCCAGGAAAAGCAATCATCTGCTGAACAGAGGATGGTTGCAGAGGAGAATCCATCCCAGCAGCTCAAGTTTCAACAGAGGCAAGTGAAAGAAGTGAAGGAGCAAAACCTGATGGAAAAGAGAAAACTTGCCATTTTAAAAGACTCAGTCATGGGCTGTTGCTATTTTTCGTTGCTAGAGCAGCAGCCAGGTGCCAACGCTGATGGCAGCACTTTGGGATGCGGGGAGCAGGATCCACTCCGGCACTGCAGCCCACACACAGCCCCTACTGTGCCTGCCAGCAGCTGCACCCAGAGCCTGCTGGAAGAGTTTGGAAAGTCTGGGAATCAAGGTATGGCCTGGGTGGGAAGAGAGCTTAGACACCCAGTTTCAACCCCCTTGCCGTGGGTAGGGACACCCTCCACTATCCCAGGTTGCTCAGAGCCCCATCTGGCTTTGGACACTGCCAGGGATCCAGGGGCAGCCACAGCTTCTCTGAGCAACCTGTGCCAGGGCCTCAGCACCCTTACAAGGAAGAATTTATTAATCATATCAAATCTAAAGCCACTCTCTGTCAGTGTGAAGCCATTCCTCCTTGTCCTGTCATCCCAGGCCTTTCTGGATAAACAGTAGTGATGACAACCCCTTTCTAAATTGCTTGTATGGCACTTGCATGGCTCTGTCAGAGGAACCAGATTGAAAAGCACCTACAATGAAATTGCACCCAAAGCAGCCCCTGATGACAGTGATGGCACTGTCTGGCCATTTGTCTGAAATACATCTTTGAGGTGAATTGTACCTCAGGAGTTTCCAACCTTTCCCAGCCAGGAACTGTACACTAAAATCTGTGAGTACCTGAGAACACCACAGCAAACCACACCTTGGAGAGCCAGGGAAGAGATGCCCTAGGCCACAATTAGACACAGAGGTTACAGAAGGGATGCCTGAGGGTCCCAATTCCATCATGGACTGAGGCAAGTCTAGCTGGACCCATGACTTGTTCCCAGGGTGACCTGAACCTGAACTGGTTTCCAGGAGAGCAGAGCACTAGCATTTGTCCAAATTCTTCAAAAATGTGTCTGAAAGCTCAGGGGAAGTAAAACTGCTATTGTACAGAGAGAACTTCCATCCCAAGCCCAGGAATTAGCAGGTACATGCAAGGAACATTTGTATTTCTGTTTCCATACCTAAACCTCTTGTATGTTCCAAGGTTAAGTTTGTCATTTATTTAGTAATTAACTTTATTTATTTATTTATTTATTTAGTAATTCACTTCCTTGTCAGCCTGAATCTTTTGGTCTAGGGAATGAGAATGGGAAGACACTCCATAGTAGTTGGAAAAAGGACACTGAAAGACCATGGAGTCCTTTTATTACTGAAGCCTTCACTGCTCTTGTTAGTGGTGTGGCACAGAATTCAATATTCAGGAATTTAGGGCTCCATACTTGTCTTGCCAGAACATTCTGCCATTAATTAAGGGAAATCACTTAACATGGAATCTTGTTCTCACAGCAGCTCATAAGAGTCTTGCCGTGGGATTCAGTCTTTCAATAAAGAAAAATATAAAATGTCTTTTGTTTGACATCAGAGAGGAAGCACTTTGGGGCAAGATTATCTCTTGCTTTGATAGTTGGTGGACCTTTACTCCATCATGAAACAAGAATAAGAGCTACATAATTGAATGAGAGAGAGAGAATTTAAGGCTCAGATTAGGGGAAAAGAAAAAAAAAATTAACCTTTGCTAAGCCAACTGGTACACACCTTATAAACTCTCCACAGACCATGAGCCAGAAGAAACAGGAGTGCAGAGCCCTGCAACCAAGGAGCCAAATTGGTGGCAGATAGGGCACACTGATTCAATGTTGCACAGAGGTCAAAATAGAAACTTTAGCATCAAAGAAAGAAGTGCTGCGAAAGCCCAGTGCCCAAAAGTAGCACTTACCAGAGGTATCATATAAACTTAACCCTGCTGTCGTTATTCCTTTTGGAAAGGAAGGAGGTGAAGGCCACAACCTGTGAAGCAGAGGTCAGATGTTACAGACCATCAGACAAAGGAAGTGACAATGGGGCAATGTTCTTTTCAGAAGCACTACCAGATGGTGGCTGATCTCAGTCAGGGGAGAAGGCATGGCCACCAAATCTACAACAGCTCCCTGAACCTGACACTCAGGCATTATCAAGGGAAAAGACTGTTTTCCCAACTGTTACAAGACTGACTATACAGTGCAACTCATTCAGTTAATCACAGTGCTGTGCTGATTTGGGACAGAATTTTCCAGGATCAGACATCTACTTGATGTAGTAGGACACAGACCTGAGAATGAAAACCTAAATGCTTCTTTTGGGATTCATCACTATATGGGTTACATTTAATCTTTTCTGAGCAGGTTATGTTTTCACCATGCTTCTGTTTTCCTGCCTGGGCCAGAAGGAATAGAGGCCCCATTGTTGTAAGCAGCTGCCCTGAGAGCCGCGTGCAGAATGCAGAGCTGGGACGTTGCTGTGCCCAAACAGAGCCTCACATGACAATGACAGCCACTGGGTTTGTGTCCCTTCCCACCATTTCTCTATACACAGAATAGTGGGACTGTGCTCTTGTTGTCTCTGTTCTGGACACCTCAGTAGTGTGGTTTGAGTCCCTCCCTTTGGTGCAGTGATCCACAGGTCTGAAAAAAATAATCCAGCCAGCAGAAAACAATTAAGGACCTTAATGAAATTCAGTGTATGTTTAAGTGCTGAGATGGGTCTTTCATTGCTGCTATGGTCAGATTTCCTCAGCATTATGTAGGTAAGCAGCATCATACACTTTTTTTTTTTCCCCACCAGAAAAAAACAGTAAGAGTATCGTACTCCTCATGCCTATCACTCCTTACATTAATATCTGGTATTAACCTAGTATTACACCAGATATAAACAAGTCCTCACTTCTTCTGCACTGCTTGGGAATAGGGTGCTGTGCTGGTCTCAGTTAGAACCTAGCCCACAGAAGTAATTGACCAATCAGAAAAGTGTACGCCTCTGTGCATACACACTTTAAAAATCGAGAACCTGGAAAAGAAGCTCTCTTTCTTTCCGGCGAAGACTGAGGTAACATTCCTGCTCCGCCACACCCGGGCCGGGCCAGCCCCTGCCGCATGGCCGGGGGGGGCTGAGCCCGGCCCGGCCCGGTTGAGTCTTTTTCCCTTGCACACCCCAAGCTAGGCCCGCATGGCCGAGAGGGCCCAGGGCCCCGGCATGGCCAAGAAGCTTCGGGATGCTTCTTCACATGCACAGAGGAGTGGGAGGCTCCAAGCTCTGAACCCAGAGCGGCAGGAAGCTCCGAGCTCCGGCATGGAGTGGTGGGAGGCCAGACCTGGCCAAGCTGAGTTCTGTTTCTCTTTGTCTTCTTGAGAAAATCTTAAGACTAAAATGTTACTTCTGTTGAACATTACTGAGCAGAGG
>VWZN01000363.1:135944-151689 GCA_013396955.1 Regulus satrapa | reverse complement strand
CCCGGTGTGGTGGGTGGGCGGTGACGGCTACGGCTGGAGCGGACACTCGGCGCTGGGGCCGTTCCGGCTGCGCCCCGCGGTGGCCGGGCTCACCCAGGACCTGCCACGTTCACACCCCCGTTCTTGAAGTCTGTTTTAGGGGAGGCTGGGAGTACCTCTGTCCCAAAGAGTAGAGGTACTAACGCGTCTTGGATCCCTCCCAAGATTCCCATAATAGTCGCTCTCCCCCATCCCGTGCAGGTTTCCTATTAATCATTGAACGTCCGAACCCTTTGAAGATAGCACCAATAGCGCTTCGATAGCCTTTGTGTCGTTAGCGGCTGAGATCAAACACTTCTAAGAAGTTGTAAAAAGAGGGTCCAAATGCCAGCTCTGTCACATTCCCCACTCGTTGAAAGAAATAACTGTTCTTTGCGTCCTCCGCCTGACAGTCCTGCCATGTGCCACGGGCGTTAGCGCTCAGAAACGCTCTGCCGTCCTATGACTCGGCACATCGCTCCCCAGGATGTCAAGGGTCCCGCTCCCTGACGCCAATGACTAGCCTCAGCCAGCCTTCAGATGACTGGAATTCAGCATCTGGAAGGGAGGTGGATGCTCTCCCTTCCTGGGGGGACACCAGCCAGATGATCCTTTGGTCCTTTTGTCTGCATGCATTTCGGGAATGGCAGGCAGCACAAGTGCAGCTGGTGTCTCCCCAGTGCCTGTTATTGATTGATGGAAGCATCACTGCCTACTCTTGAGAGGGTGATGGATATCTGTAGTCCCATACTGCAGGCTGGACTGGGGTTGTGTCTGATTGGTGACAGAGTGTTATTAACCTTTCCTAAAATGGGTTTAGCGCCGTAAACATACGTGGTACCACATCCCCTTGCATCAGACTGTGTGTCCAGTTGCTCTTGGCAATCTTTTTCTTGTGTGTCTTATGCTCTTCCAAGAAATTTCAAGTTGGTGCAGGGCTGGGAGATGAAACTGCTAGGGAATCCAGTAAGGTAAACCTGTGTTTATGTGGGAATTATCAACCCCCTAATGAAAGTAGGCAGGCTTTGTAGGAGGTGGACAGAATAACTTTGTACATGCCGAACTGTGGAGGATGCTTTTAGCTTAATGGAGCAAAGCACCTTCCTCCTGCAGAAATCAACTATTTCCTGAGTCACCAATGGCCTTAACTCATCAAACATCATTAGCTGCCCAGCATCTGCCCCATGAAAGGACGCTCACATCACTGAATATCCAGCTTGTGGTCTGGCATTCCAGCAAGAGCTGAATAAATCTGCTAAATGCTCTTCATGGAGGGTGTGACACACTGGCAGTTAGGGCTTAGTATCGATGTGCATAAGAGTGCTTTTCATCCACATAAGTCACAAAGTGCTTTGCAAGCCACCTATGTTTTCAAAACATCCTCATTCCCCCAAGAGGAAATGCGGCCCTGCTGAGATGTGCCTGGCCACGGGGCAGGAAGCAATGCTTGGCAGATGTCGCTCGAGGGGATCTCTGTGCTGGAGTAGTCCCAGCGCTGTGGTCAGTGGGACTTCCCTTCCAGTCACACCAGTTGCACCAGCTTCCTGCATTGGGCTGTGTCTCACTTGGTGCCCCATCCCTTTGCTTTTTAGTGCATTATTATTGATACTGTATTTATGTAGGTGTGGTGTGTATTCACGGTGTTGGTGTGTGGATCAGGTTCTCTTCAGAGCAGCTTGCTGGTCCAGAGCTGAGGGTGATGGCTTTCCTCTCATAAAACCTGCCTTTGTCCACAATAAACCCACATGGCTGGACTTAGGTTTTCATGCACAAAAGGCAGTTTATGCTGGCTTTTGTACGGCCTCAAAGAGAAGGTGCTGAATGGCTGGCTTTGCCACTTTCCTTATACTTCAGTTTATATTCTGCTTTGAGACCTCAAAGGAGAAATCTCAGACTGCAGGATGCTGCTAATGGGGTTTGAAGTTTCTGCTCTGGCTGTATCGACACAGGGTAGAGGATAGATTTATTTTTTCTTTGACAAGTGCATTTCAAATGTATGTGTCTGTACATGGGTGTGTTGCTAACATTGTCCTTGAAGTGCTGTGCTTTTATAAGCTTGGTTTTGTTTTGCTTTTATTTTTCAAGGAGATCTATTGCAAGAGAGGAAAGTACTAAATTTTCTCTCTGACTTCCACCCAGGGTGGTTGGGAAACGTCACACTGTTGGAGACCCCTCCACACCTGATCCATGCAGCATTAATCTGCATTTACAGCAGTACCTGCTCTGTTTCACTTCAGAGGATTGTGTTTATGTGAGATTATGGAGCCTATTTGTACAACGCTCTGGGAAATGTCAGTGTCGTGAGTTTCTCTTCTGTTGAGGGACATTCAAATGGTCAAATGATGACTGCTTAAAGGTTGAGACAAAGAATACCTAAATTCAGCCTCAGAACTACAGGCAGGGGTTCATGTAGACTTTGGGCAGTTTGGCTGTAAATGCTACTGTAATATTGGTAATAAAAGCTAAGCAAACAATTGAAGGTCAAAAATAATTGAAGTGCCAAAATACCTCTTTTCACCTCTGTTCTTGGGACATCAAGCTCCCTCATCCTCTTGCTTAATTGCCTTTTTCAGACAAACACTTTTTGTACCTTCATAGAATGGTTTGGGTTGGAAGAGACATTTAAAACTCATCTATCCCAATCCCCTGTTAATGAGCAGGGACATCTGTCTTCAACTAGACCAAGTTCCTCAGAGCCCTGTCCAGTCTGGACTTGTATGTTTCCAGAGATGGAGCACCCACCACCACTATGGGCAACCTGTGCCAGTGTTTCCCTACCCCCATTTAAAAAAAATTTTCTTCCTCATATCTGTTCTGGATCTACCCTCTTTCAGCTTAAAACCACTGTCCCAGGTCCTCTTGCTACAGAGACTACTAAAAAGCCTGTCCCTACCTTTTCCTTTCTGACTTTCATGCATGAAATGGTCTCCTTGTATGCAGCCACAAAGCACAAAACTGTCTTTTAATTCTCCTCCTGGCTCCTCCTTAAAACACACGTGGAAAAACTTTTTTTTAAAACCCTAATCCCTAAACAAAACCCTGGGCTTTAGTTGTGTGACCAGTGAGCCAAGACCAGTGCATGTTGTGCTGGTCCTGTACTGACTCACTGTCTCCTGGTCCTCTGCTGCTGGTAGTGCCTGTCTGTCATCTCCTGTGTTAGATGTGGGTTTAGAGCAGTGTTTTGTGTCTGTCCGCTGCCCAGCACGATGGGCTCGGAGGTGGACTGTCTGACAGGGAAGGACTGTGAAAAATAAGTGCTGTCGTAGAGCAGCTCAGCTCCCTGTTGTTAGATCAGTGTGCTCTGCCTGCTCATTTATGTACCATGAAGTCAGAGTATTTTCTGTCTGGCTGAGATGTATGTCTGCAGTTCTGACTAAAACAAAAGCTTCTCATCGTGTACCGGTTTTACAGTCCTTTTGTGCTTTGGTTTCTTTTTTTTCTTCCCAGTTGGTTTATCTGGGTTTGGTTTTGTCCATCCATGTTGTTCTTACATCGAGCAAAAGCATTTTAATCAAGGTCATTAGAAGAGCTTTTCTCCTCTCCAATGGGACAAGTGGATCGAGGTTAAAGGGCTGATATACTGATTGCAGCCCTATTCTTAGGGGCAACTCCTTGGTGAAGGGCTTATTTTGGTTCCTGAAGTAGATCCTTCATGTGCCACCTAAAAATGCATTGTAAGGATGTCCTCCTTAAATGAGAATGTGTGATGTGGACTGAAGTAGCACCATTAGTGCAGACATATCATAGGCAGTCAAGTGGTGGAGATGCCAGGGGGAGTTTGGCACAGTGTTGATTTGGGATGAAATTTTATAGGAGGGAGAAGAAAGAACATCTCTTTGTTCTGCAGCAAACTGGAAGATACAAACAAAGATAGGTATTGTGCAAAATTATCTGCTGTTTTTCCTCTTCTCTCTAAGGAGTTCTAATCGGTCACTCCCATGCTCAGCTGTGCCATGCCTCATTCTCTACCCACTAACAAAAATAACAAAGGGTTGCACACACGCCAGAGAAAAGCACCAAAAAATGAACAAAAATATAGAAAACAGAAAGACTGAAGGAAATGGGGTTGTTTGGGGATGAGAGGGCTGAGACGAGAAATAACGGTCCTTGAGTATGCCAAAGGTAGCTGTGAAGGGGAAGGGAGTAAACTGTTCTCCATGGCTGGTGGTTGGAGGCCAAGAAGTGTTGAGCTTGAACTGCAGCAAGGGAAACAAGTGTAGGAAAAACTTCCTAACCTCTGCCAGAGGAGTGGAACAGATGGTTTGGAATGGGCTTGGAGTCTCCATTGTGGCAGTTCTGAAGTGCAGGTTGGCCATACTCCACTTCAGAGAGCTGAATCTGTTTTGAGGCAGTGGAATAAATTTGACAAATTCTCCAAAAGTTCATTCCAGTGCTGGTTTAGGTGAATTTATGGATTTTGAGCCTGGATGCAGGGAGGAATAGCTAAGAGGCTTAAGGGCACCGGTTATGTAACCTGGATCTTCTGATGGGACTCAGGGAAGTCCTCTGACAAGTTATTTGTAGAAAGTTTTGACTGCACTCAACTCTGTGAGTTTGCACTTACTCCATCTGTCAAATTCCTTGCCTGAACCCTGCTCCTCCCATGTAATCTTCTGGCTTTATTCCAAAAGACCATCATATATTTTAGCTATTGTCATCTGCTCCATGATTCAGAGGAGGGATGAACACTTGCTCCACCAGAGAGGGTTTTGCAGGTCAGGGGGTGCATTTTGCTTGCCAGAACAGTGCCTGCCAGCACTCCTGCTACACCGGCTCTGTTGTGCAATGCTGCACAAAGGTCCTGCTCTCTAACTTGTTTCTACGCTGCATCATTTCTGATGTGTCAAAACACATGACCTCTTCCCTATAATCTCCTTTTCAGGTAATTTTTTTTGAGTGTGGGGGGCTGCATTCCTTTGCCCACTGTAGCATTTTTTGGAAAGAGTCAGCTGGTGATGTATTGTCATCATGATAATTGTGATCTAGTAACAGGCAGATACTTGAAGGATGGTGGTGGGAGCAATGGAGTCAAGCTCTTCTTGACTACAGAAGGTGACAAAATAAAGAGCAACAACCACAACCCAGCTTTGAAGGGTCAGGCTAGGTCTTAGGAAAGCCTCTCCAGCAAGATGGTCATGGTGTAAAGGAACAGGTTCCCACAGAGGCTGCAGGGTCTCAGTCTTTGGAGGTTTTCAAGACTTGGCTAGAGAAAATTCCAGCTGACCTGATCTAGTGACAACTTAAATGCAAGGCTGGGCTAGAAACCTCCCAAGGTGACTGTAACTCAATATTTCTTACACTTCTGTAAGGTGCAACATCGAGGCACAAATCTAAGGAGCAGTAGAGCTGTTAAAGCCCAGCTTGCAGTGATGGCGGGCTGTCTTTGCTTTGTTTGCTGCCAACACAATGTTCTGGGGTAGCTCTTGAGCTGCTGAAACCCCAAACTGGTTTGGTCAGAGCTAACCCGTGCATGTTATGAGGCATTGCATCAATTGAGGTGGACATGCCCACAGAGGTAAGGAGTTCATGTCTTGTGTGGGGGCAGAACCTGGTGTATTCTCCTTTGTACTTTGGCATTGCTAAGACAGCTTGAGTGAATCCTCAGCTATCTGTCATGACTTCAGAGTTGGCTGATTATCCTGGCAGTTCACAGTGGATGTAAAAGATTGATGGTGGCAAAGCACAGGTTGAACTTAAGAAAGACAAAAAACAATACTTAAGGAAAGTATGTGAGGAAACCGACTTTGTTTCTTTTGAAAGAGAGCAGAACAAATACTGAAACAATTTTTTCCCTTTTCATTCAGCAGCTCTCAGATGGAAGACATGATGCAAAAGTGTGTATCAGACTGAAGCACATAATTTATAGTGGTGACTCAAAAGCAGAACAAAAATTATTTATCTGTATTACAGTAGCAGCTGAGGTGACTGGAGTCTGTGCTGTGTTTGGGGAGACCACATCTGCCCTGAAAGGTCTCATCTGATCAGGAAACCAAGGCACAGAGCAAGTCAGTGATTTGGCTGCGTTTGTGTTCGGGGTCATTCCCACAGCTGGAAATTCACCTTGGCTTTATGGTTTCTACCTGAGCCAGGGGCTTTTGAGCTGCTTTGCAAGCTGCTGAGGATGTGTGGAAACAGGCTGTAGCTGGTCCAGAGAAGTACATAATACATCTATCAGGGATTTGGATGATGAGGCTGCCAAGGTCATCAAGGCTCTCTCTGAGATGAGTTGATTCAAAAGGTTTGGAAATTACTGCTTTTCATGTACATGGCCCTTCCTTTCAGTATTCCTTTAAAGTCTTTAAAGTCTCACTTAGCTATCATAATGCTTTGGTGGATCTTTGAGCACCTTATGGTGGTGGCAAGATGTATCTCAGGAGGTGGAAGAAATGAGGGAGAGATTTTTATTTACTTCAGGGTCCCCTAGAGCAGCAGTGGAACTGAAAGACATTTGCTGCCATTCTGCGTAGCTTCTCCACCTTGCTGCCAAGTGAAACCAGCTTTGTGTGGTTATCATGAGGTTATCATGGGTTAAACCACGACAAATTGGCAGTGAATGTGGTAGCCTCTGTAAATGGACCCAGTGTAGAGCACGCCTGGTGACTGATCTTTAGTGGAGTTCTGTAGGACTCAGTCTTACAGCTAGTGCTCTTAAATATCTTAAAAAATTACTTGGGTGCAGGACTCAAAGTGATACTAAGTAAGTTTGTTGATGATAATAAATTGGAAGGAGCTGTTGACTCCTTCCAAGTTAGAGAGGCCCTACAGAGAGATCTGGACAAATTAGAGGTCTGGGCAATCACCAGCCATATGAAGTTTAACAAGGGAAAATACCAGATTCTGCACCTGTCATGGGGCAACCCTGGATGTATGAACAGCCTGGGGAATGAGATTCTGGATAGCAGTACCATGGAAAGGGACTTGGGGGTCCTGGTGGACAGAAACTTGAATTGGAATCGGGAGTGTCTAGGCAGCCAGGAGGGGCAGCTGTGTCCTGGGGGGAATCAGGCACAGCATTGTCAGCCAGGCAAGGGAATGGATTGTCCCACTCTGGTCTGCTCTGGGACAGCCTCACCTGGAGGGTTGGAGGCAGTTTTGGGTGCCACAGTGTATGAAAAATATAAAGCTATTAGAGTGTCCAGAGAAGGGCCACGAAAATCGTGAAGGCTCTGGAGGGAAACCTTAGATGTTCCCTCCTCCCTCTGGGGAGCAGCTGAAGGCACTTGGGCTGTTCAGGCTGGAGGACAGGAGGCCGAGGGGAGACCTCATTGTGGTCTGCAGCTGCTGTGAAAGCAGGGCACAGGCACTGATCCCTTCTCTGGGGTGACCAGTGAGAGGACTGAGTGAATAGCATGAAGCTGTGTCAGGGAAAGTTTAGGCTGGGTATTAGGAAAGGGTTCTTCACCCAGAGGGTGGTTGGGCACTGAAACAGGCTCCCCAGGGAAGTGGTCACAGCACCAACATTGGTGGAGTTCAAGAAGTATTTGAACAATGTTCTCAAGCACATAGCTTGACTCTTGGGGTGTCCTGTGAAGAGCCAAAAGTTGGACTTCAGTGATCCCTGTGGGTCCCTTTCAGCTCAGGATCTTCTGTAATTCTGTGATCACTTTTTTTTCTTATTTGTGATTAGTGACAGAAAAATATTTGTTGTGTGGATTCACACAAAACAGACCTGAGACCTTATGAAGAGATCCAGACCGTTTGCATGCTGCTAGGCATACACAGTTGCACCAAGGCGTGCCTGTCACGACCTTGCAATGCACAAAGAGGATTTCCTCAAGGTCAGCGTGCAAGCCTGCAGAGTGCCATCATACATATGTCATCAATCATATCTAGTCATACAGAGATTTAAATACTTGCTGTGTTTAAATAGAAACATTTAAAAATATTTTAAAAGCATCTTTGGTCAAAAAATTGTTCTTAGTTGTCTTTAATCTGCAGGCTGTGGCTTTAAAGGACAGGAGGAAAATCTGAGTGCTGGAAGCATATGTTTCTTGCTGTGTAAGATAGCCAGTGGTGCCTGTTTCTCCAATGAATCTGGACTAAATCCAGCAACCTGGGGGGGAAGGGGGGAGCTGATTTCATCTCTGGATTTGTGTTTTCATATTTGGTTCCTGGTTTTTTTTCTGAGTTCTTGTGCTCTTTTCCTGGAGAAGAGTCTGATCTGGGAAATCTTGCATCAGTCTGGTTTTCTGCAATACACTAATACCTAGAAATTAACTTCTCCATTCAAATATGAATATTCTCACCCCAAAATGATGTGTGTTCAGGGTAGGAAGTTCTCTCTTGGGCCAGAAATGGGACATTTTTATTTGTAGTTTAAATCTGGTTTTGAGGCAGGACCAGTTGAGAACAGCTCTTAGCCATTTCTGTATTAAGTGTTCAGATTGCTTCTTCTTTTCTGTTGTTTCAGAAGCTTTTCTGTCTCTGCCTACTCCAGACTCTGCAGGACCTCTGGATTTGTAAATGCTGTATATTTGTTCTCTCTGTTAAAGAAATAATAATCCACTGTCAGAAATTAAAATCTATCAACTGAACTATCTTCTGGCTGGTTTTTAAAAATCATTGTTTATTCCTTTTTTTGCTGCTTCTTCACACCTTTTGGATACATCCAAGCTATTTCCATCATGTCTTCTGGATTGAAGATGCTGTCCTAATAGCATTTCAGTACTTTTTATGCATCTTATTACATTTAAACCTGGTATTTTCCAAAGACGTTTGCTTTGGAAGGCATTTAGACATTTCTTTGGTGGAGTTCCAGGTCCCGGATCCATATGGTAGGATGGAAATAACATTTTGAGTCAAAGATTTGCGGTCTCCTGAATTTCATGGATTTTCAGTGATTAAGTTTTGCTGATGATCCCAGCTGCTGCCTCGCTTATTCTGGTTCCTCACTGACCTTCAGAACAAGCCAATGGACTTTCATGTGTCTGCCAAAAGTCACAAGTTGACTTGCTAAATCCACTTTCTGGCCACTTAACATAATATCCAACCAGGGATTATGTCTCCTTTCCAAAAGTGATGAGTAAGCTTTCATTCCTCTCTACTGGTGACACTGGGGTGAATTTTAAACTTTCAGCTTTGAAGAGTTGTGTTGCACATACATGGGAGCTTTGGTACCAGGTATGCTGCTGTTGAACGGGGGAATGCTTTCATTTGTCTGCATTTTTTAAATCTCATAATAATTTCAGTAACAATGCTTAATTTGGTTTATTAGTAATTGCTGTTGATATTTTCTTCAGGTCTTCATCCACACAATTTAAGCATCTTTCAGTGCTTTTTTTTTTTTTTTTTAAGGGAGAAATACGTGGTTTTACTGCTCTATGGATGCTCTTGGCTTGAAACTGTGCCCTATGGAAAAGGGAAGGCTGGCTATGCAATTCATCTCAGGGTTTCAGTAGTTGTCTCTCCATTTAAAAGCCTCCCTTATCACTCCTGTGGAGGCCATGTCAGCAACACCAGATGTCCTTTCTTCTCACACTGCTTGCCCACAGGCGCTGTGTTTGTGAGCCATCCAGCACAGCACAGGAAGGGGCAAACACAATAAACCATAGAATCATAGAACCATAGTGGTTTGGGTTGGAAGCTACCTTAAAGATCACCTAGTCCCAGCCCCCTGTCATGGACTGGGATACCTTCCACTAGTCCAGTTGCTCTGACCAGGTTGCTCAGAGCCTCATCCTACTTGGGCTTGAATACTTCCAGGGATGGAGCATCCACAGCTTCTCTGAGCAACCTGTTCCAGTGCCTCACCACCCTCACACTAAAGAATTTCTTCCTAACGTCTGATGTAAATCTCTCTTCTTTTAGTTTAAGATTCTTCCCCCTTCTCTTATCACTATCTGCCTGT
Organism: Regulus satrapa; assembly: GCA_013396955.1. NCBI lineage: Eukaryota > Metazoa > Chordata > Aves > Passeriformes > Regulidae > Regulus > Regulus satrapa. The sequence goes on along the minus strand of VWZN01000363.1, from coordinate 141,824 downwards.
GTAAAAACTTCCTTTTTTTTATAAATTCCCTTTAAGTACTGGAAGGCCACAATGAGGCCTCCCCAGAGCCTTTTCTTCTCCATGCCACTTCCATAAATGCCCCTCTGTAAATGCCACTTCTGGCTGATTGACAGCAGAAAACAGCAGCTCTACTTCCATGCCTTTCATCAACACTGCACACAGCTCCTTTGATTCTGGGTTACTGTGTTGTTCCTAAATAGTTCCCTCCAGATAGGAAGCTGCTGAGAAAACCTCGTTTTCTTTGACCCAAGAAGAATCAATGACTTGAGGCTTGTTCTCCTCCCGTCTTGCCTTCCCTGCCTGCCTCGCCCACTGTCCACCACATGTAATGTCAAGCTGGAGTTTCCAGTGGGCTGTGGGAAACAGAAGAGCTCATTGTTTTGGGGGCTTAGGGCACAGGGCCAGGGTGACAGGGGAGAGGGGCACAGAGCTGGCAGCTGAGCCCCACTGCTACTTCCAGCTAACATGGCTGCCCCCTTATGTTATCCATAGGGGCAACCATGCAGACAGTGGGTACTCTGTGATCGTGAGGCAAAGGAATAAATAAATAATTTTAATTAAAGGAAAAAAAAAAGAAAATATGTAGAAGATATGGGGTGTATGGACTGACTGGGGTCCTTTTAAGCTGTCCAGACCAGAAGGAGATGCTGAGAAATTATATAGGCTGGTCCCCGCTCAAGGCTTCAGAATTGGCAGTTGAGGTTTTAACTGAGCCTCATCTGTTCAGGTCCTTCTCTGAGCCCTCTGTGTGCATGGAGTGAGGCAGCACAGGGAGCAGGAAGTTTTTCTTCCAGCAATCAGGACTTTATTCTGCAGCCATGTGTGTGGGTGGACCCCTGACACCAGCATCTTCGGAGAAGGGTGATGAGAGTGATTAGGAGCCTGGGAAACCTTTACACAACAGGCCTCCAAAGCAGTGAAGGACAACCACCTTCCAAGAAAAGGGAATGAGAAAGTGCCCTGATAAAAGTCCTCAGGGCTGCTGTCCATGCAGAGGGGGATGGCACTTCAGCTTGGCTTGTGGGACTTCTTACGTGAGCACCCCAGGGTCCTTCTTCAGGAAGTGGCCCAAAGCATTTGGCTCATCACCAAAGAGAGTGGTGTCCCATTTCATCTTGGAACCCACTCTTTGGAAGGTGAGATTTGTGCTTGGGAGAAGTTACCAGATGTGTATGACTCCTTGTCATCAAACACAAAAGGGGAGCAGGTCACAGATGTTAAAGCTTATAAGAAGATCTTTTTGTTCCTTCATCCTTCAGCAAGTTCTGCCTCTGCTGTTGATATGCAATGGAGGAGAAACTGCCTTCTCCTACCAACTCTGCACCTAATAAAGTAGATGAGATATGAATAATGTGAATATCTGCAATTTTAGAGGTTGATAGATAGCATGAAGAAAATACTAAAAAGGAACAAAATTGTTATTTTTAGATTTAAAGCAGTCATACAGTTGAGGATGGGTCTTTTCAAGAGATAGGGCTCTCTCCTCTTTTCAGCGAATTTCCACGTGTAATGGTATGTGCATCGGTCCAAGACTAGCTAGATCCAGCACAATAGCCACAGAGTTGTTCTCAAAGCCATTTGCACCTGCTGCCTTGCACTGCCTTCAAAGTCAACCCAAGGGAGGAAGGGCCTGAAGAGATCAGGCCATTGTCTCAAACACTTGCAGAACATGTTGGCTCAAGCCTTGACTGGGAATCAATTAATACACTCTTTTTAACATCAAATCAGTACAGCCAGCTGGCATGCAGATAGGCTGATGTATCTTGTGCTGTCACAGGGAGGTGCATTGAGGAGCAAGATTTGAAGACAAAGTCATGTAGAGGAAAAGGTTGCCTGCAGTGTTTATTTGTCTGGGATTTTTTTAATACTGAAGGTGCCTCATGTGCAGCATAAGGCAGGAGCGTGTTACAGGTTGGCGTCTGGACAGTGCTTCACAAACTGCTCTGTTCTCAGGACTGTGTGTTAGTTGTTCACAGGGACTTGACAGTGAGTGGTTGTCTTGGGCCTCATGCATTGCTCTGGGCTGGGACTGAAAAAGGGACATAAAACAAATCCTGACCTGTGCAATGTGTAGGTTTTTCATGAGGCTTTTTTATGACTTCTTGGTTAAGTAAGGTGTCTCATGAGAATATTCTGTTGGTGATTTTTCTCTGTCCATCCTTCTCCTTGGGAGAGTCCGCCATGACTAACTCAGTTCTGATAATTGTTGTCATTAAGGCTTATGGGGTGAAGTGTGGACCTGCTGCAGTGACACACTTGGAATTTCAGATAGAATTGAGTTGTTGAGTACCATTTGGAAAGGACAAGCTTCAAGATTTGCATTTGTAATTAAGAAGAGCTTTTAAATCCTGTTCTTTGCATTTCTTTGTACCTGGAGCCTCCCACTCCAACCAACCATATCTCAGGCTGTGGAGGAAGGTGAGAAGCCAGAATGACATGTTTGGGGTTCATATGTTCTCCTCTGCTGTGCACGTTGCTGCTGAGTCAGCTGTAATTTAGGCATGGTTCAACTCTTCTTTATCAGTGTGGAAGGGCCTGCTCAAAACCTTGGATTTGTTTCCTTCAAAGCATGGGACACTTTTGACTTACTATATATATATTTAAAAACAAAAAAATCACACAAACCAAACCAAACAAAACAAAAAAAACCCCAACAAACCACTGGTTTGATGGAAAACGAGATACCAAAGCACAACCAGAAATGTGGCTATGGTGCTCTTTGAGTTGTAACTCAGACATTCTTTCCTGGTCTGTATATACTCCTGGATATTATCATATCTGCTTCTTCCATTTTCCCACCATTTTTATCCTTTTTGTCCCCAAAGCCCAGTGGTGTGGCCTGAGCTTGGGTTCATTTTCTTTCCCCCAAGCTTTGGTCCTTGCACTTTGAACTCTCACTAATACTCATATGCCTACCTGAATATTCCAGGGTCTTGGCATTTTAACACTGAGATGGGTTGTAAACACAAATTGTTTTAGCTTTGCATATCCCAGAAGAGCAAAGAGTTGGCACAAGAGGTTGGACACTGAGTGAGTTTCCAATCTTTCCACCCCTGGGCTACCAGATTGCTTACCGCACTATTGGGTCTTAACTGTCCCTGCCTTGTAAGTTGGAAATTACAATGTGCAGAGACTAAGTGAATATTTCAGGGCTTGCAACAAGTCTTCTACAGAGCTGAGAGCCAGACAACAGCATCCTTCAGTCTCATCTTCATCTTCCCTTTTCTAAGCTGCACGCCAGCATGCTCAATCCCTCCAGTCTCATGCGGAGCAGTTCCAAGTTTCCTGAGCTAAGTTTGCTTCCACGTGCCTCACCTTGAAGTTCATTGGATCAGGTTAGGAGTGAATTCAGCCTGTTTAAAAATTCAGTCCAGCTGCCAGACAGGAAAACCTGATGAGTGGAAAGTCAGTCAGACGTGGGAAAGGAGGGGGAAAAGGTGAGTGGTTGTTGTGTGCTGGGCAGGGTGTTTGTGGGTGGGTTTACTCTGTTTCGGGAGTACACTCATGGCAGGGCACATGTGTGTGCTGGTGGGTGAGCTCAGTTGGGTAATAATAAATGTGCTCTGCTTTTGAGAGGCTGGGATTGAGACACGGTGTAATAGCGATGTGTATAATTTTGTACGGTGAGATAGTAATTTACTGTGCTGTTTCAGCCATCAGCGCAACAGCTAGAGGCTGTTAAGATAATTTAGTGGAGGTCTGTGGTTATAAACACATTTCCATCATGACTAAGGATTCTAATAGAAATTTAATTCAGCCAAAGGGGTTTCAGTGTTTTGGGGGTTTTTTTGTTGCATACTCCCTAGTGTTTCTGTTTTGATTTATTATTCTTAAGGAATAAGCAGAAGGATTGCCATTAAATGCTTCTTAACATATAAAAATAGGAGTTGTAAAAGGAAAAAAAAGCCCAACACTGGATGTTGCAATTAATTTAGTGTAAGTCAGCAGGGAGGCTCTGGGGTGTTCTGCTCTTGGCTGCTGATTCTACAGATATGTTGGGTAATGGCAAAAGCTATTGTAATGGAATTCTTAGTTGTATACATGTTTTTCACTTGGAGTGTTCTGGGTAAAAGAGATGCTCTCCATCCATCTTGGCTTCACGCAGGATAGGTTGTTCAGAATTAAGAACTGTTTTTTGAAATTAAAGTATAACTGCACCAAAGTGTCCAGAAGCCCAGATATCAGCTCAGGACATCAACAGACCCACAGAGCCTTATCCCTGGACTTCCAGCCATGTCCTGCATCCGTACAAAACCCTCTTCCACCACTGAGAACAAGGAGTGTGAGTGATGTGATCTGCTGTGGGAATGCCTCAGCTCTCCCACTCTGCTGTCTTAATCCAAATAATAACAACAAAAAGTTTGAAGGCTTAGTTTGGAATTGGATAGCTCTCCAAAAATAGGTTCTCCCTGAAGATACCTCCTACTTCCTGCTGGGCTGGAAAAGCTGTGCTGGCAGCCTATGCACTTGGGATATTTAGGCATCTTCTGGAGCCTAAAGCATGAAGGAATGCAAAGTAGTAGAGGAAATCAGTTGAACTTGTTAAATTTTGGAATAGCATTTGGTTTGTGCTTTAAAAAGTGTTCTCCCCCACGCTCTTCCTGCATAAAAAGGCACTGGAGCCAAAGCCCAATATTTACAAATACTTTTGAGATCTTCCAGGTGCTGAAGCTCAAAAGTTCTTCCAGGCTAGACCCTCTTTCTCTGAATAATAGATCTTGGCTTGAATGCATCTGAAAGTTGTGGACCCCAAACAGGTTCCTGTGCATGCAGAGCTGTTTTTGGCTCCAGCTCTTTGTTCACGTGCCCAGGACTAGGGGAAGGAGTTACATAAATAACAGTCCTCTAGAACAATAAACTCTTGTTTTGTTACATTGAAAGGCCTCTGAACATCTCAAGGAATAGCTGGTATGGTCTGGTATATCTTAAGAGTTTGTCATCAGGAGCTTTATGTCCAGTCACCTTTGGGATGATGGGTTGAGCCTGGAGGTGGCAGACGGTTTCCTCTGCAAAGCTCTCTGCAGGCTGTGTGTTTTGGAACCCTCTTCTGTCTATTTTATTTTAGTCTTTCTTTCTCCCTTTCATGTAATGTGTAACCTTTAGGGGCTTATCAGTGGGAACACACTTTTCCCAGCACATGACTTGTATTTTGGTCACCGAGCACCTGGTTTTATGGCACTGAGTGGAGCTGCCTCACTAAGTCCCTCTTAAGATGAGGAGGAATGAGCACAGAAAGACTGACATGTGCTGCAGAGAATCCAGAAACCCGGTCTCAACCTCTGCCTGGACACAGCCATTCCGTGAGGAGCAAATCCCATTCCAAGCAGGACTCCACAGATCAAAGCTAAAAATTTTTAAAGCAGTATTATTAACCTGACTCCACATGTGGTGAGCCTGTGCTTAGGAAGCTGGAAAAATCTACATTTCCAAGTTGTTGAATAGGAATTTTAATGTACAACTCTTTTCTCTATCCTCCTGCTTATAAGGTTTCCTCAGGGACTATTGGGATGGTGCAGACAGCTGCTAATTCACCTCACTGTCTCCCCAGCCACTCCAGCACCATCTCTAAAAGCTGTGTCAGGAAGAGAAGTTTAGAAACACAGTCTCAACCTTTCCGGGCTTGTTTTTCCCATCTGTTTTTAACAGCATGTTCTTGCCACTTGGACCTTTCTGGGCTCGATCTTATGATCCCTGATGTAGTATGACATTTCTAGTTTATTAGGAATGCTTTTGTTTATTTGCTGAGTGGGTTTTTTCTCTTTTCTTTTCTCTTTTTTCTCTCTCCTTTTTTCTCTCTCCTTTTTTCTCTCTCCTTTTTTCTCTCTCCTTTTTTCTCTCTCCTTTTTTCTCTCTCCTTTT